>JAKFHT010000477.1:0-61005 GCA_023783455.1 Erythrocebus patas
GTTTCTTTCCAGTTTTCAACGGAAGATATTTCCTTTTCACCATAGCCTCTATGGGCTTCAAATATCCTTACCAATTCCACAAGAACAGCCTTAGCGAAAGGCTTCTTGAAGGAAAGATTTAACTCTGTGAGTTGAATTAACAGAACACAGAGCAGTTTCTCAAGCTTCTTTCCAGTTTTGAGCGGAAGATATTTCCTTTTCACCATAGCCCTCTAAGGGCTTCCAAATATCCTTTGCCAATTCAGAAGAACAGCCTTAGCGAAGGCTACTTGATGGGAAAGATGTAACTCTGTGAGATGAATTAACAGAACACAGAGCAGTTTCTCAAGCTTCTTTCCAGTTTTGAACGGAAGATATTTCCTTTTTCACCATAGCCCTCTAAGGGCTTCCAAATATCCTTGCCAATTCCACAAGAACAGCCTTAGCGAAGGCTTCTTGAAGGGAAAGATGTAACCTGTGAGATGAAGTAACAGAACACAGAGCAGTTTCTCAGAAAGCTTCTTTCCAGTTTTGAGCGGAAGATATTTCCTTTTCACCATAGCCCTCTATGGGCTTCCAAATATCCTTGCCAATTCTACAAGAACAGCCTTAGCGAAGGCTTCTTGTAGGGAAAGATGTAACTCTGTGAAATGAATTAACAGAACACAGAGCAGTTTCTCAGAAAGCTTCTTTCAGGTTTTGAGCGGAAGATATTTGCTTTTCACCTTAGCCCTCACGGGCCGAAGAATCCTTTGCCAATTCCACAAGAACAGCCTTAGCGAAAGGCTTCTTGAAGGAAAGATGTAACTCTGTGAGATGAATTAACAGAACACAGAGCAGTTTCTCAGAAGGCTTCTTTCAGTTTTGAACTGAAGATATTTCCTTTTCACCATAGCCCTCTATGGGCTTCCAAATATCCTTTGCCAATTCCAGAAGAACAGCCTTAGCGAAAGGCTTCTTGAAGGGAAAGATGTAACTCTGTGAGATGAATTAACAGAACACAGAGCAGTTTCTCAAAAGCTTCTTTCCAGTTTTGAACTGAAGATATTTCCTTTTTCACCATAGCCTCTATGGGCTTCCAAATATCCTTGCCTATTCCACAAGAACAGCCTTAGCGAAGGCTTCTTGAAGGAAAGATTTAACTCTGTGAGTTGAATTAACAGAACACAGAACAGTTTCTCAAGCTTCTTTCCAGTTTTGAGCGGAAGATATTTCCTTTTCACCATAGCCCTCTATGGGCTTCCAAATATCCTTGCCAATTCCACAAGAACAGCCTTAGCGAAAGGCTTCTTGAAGGGAAAGATGTAACTCTGTGAGACGAAGTAACAGAACACAGAGCAGTTTCTCAGAAAGCTTCTTTCCAGTTTTGAACGGAAGATATTTCCTTTTTCACCATAGCCCTCTATGGGCTTCCAAATATCCCTTTGCCAATTCCACAAGAACAGCCTTAGCGAAAGGCTTCTTGAAGGAAAGATGTAACTCTGTGAGATGAATTAACAGGATACACAGTAGTTTCTCAGAAAGGTTCTTTCAGTTTTGAGCGGAAGATATTTCCTTTTTCACCATAGCCCTCTATGGGCTTCCAAATATCCTTTGCCAATTCCACAAGAACAGCCTTAGCGAAAGGCTTCTTGAAGGAAAGATGTAACTCTGTGAGATGAATTAACAGAACACAGCAGTTTCTCAGAAAGCTTCTTTCCAGTTTTGAACCGAAGATATTTCCGTTTTCACCATAGCCCTCTATGGGCTTCCAAATATCCCTTTGCCAATTCACAAGAACACCCTTAGCGAAAGGCTTCTTGAAGGAAACATGTAACTCTGTGAGATGAATTAACAGAAAACAAAGCAGTTTCTCATAAAGCTTCTTTCCAGTTTTGAACTTAAGATATTTCCTTTTCACCATAGCCTCTATGGACTTCCAAATATCCCTTTGCCAATTCCACAAGAACAGCCTTAGCGAAAGGCTTCTTGAAGGGAAAGATGTAACTCTGTGAGATGAATTAACAGAACACAGACCAGTTTCTCAGAAAGTTTCTTTCCAGTTTTCAACGGAAGATATTTCCTTTTTCACCATAGCCCTTTATGGGCTTCCAAATATCCTTTGCCAATTCCACAAGAACAGCCTTAGCGAAGGCTTCTTGAAGGAAAGATGTAACTCTGTGAGATGAAATAACAGGATACACAGTAGTTTCTCAGAAAGCTTCTTTCCAGTTTTGAATGGAAGATATTTCCTTTTTCACCATAGCCCTCTATGGGCTTCCAAATATCACTTTGCCAATTCCACAAGAACAGCCTTAGCGAAAGGCTTCTTTGAGGAAAGATGTAACTCTGTGAGATGAATTAACAGAACACACAGCAGTTTCTCAAGCTTCTTTCCAGTTTTGAGCGGAAGATATTTCCTTTTTCACAATAGCCCTCTAAGGGCTTCCAAATATACCTTTGCAAACTCCACAAGAAGAGCCTTAGCGAAAAGGCTTTTGAAGGAAAGATGTAACTCTGTGAGATGAAGTAACAGAACACAGAGCAGTTTCTCATAAAGCTTCTTTCCAGTTTTGAGCGGAAGATATTTCCTTTTTCACCATAGCCCTCTATGGGCTTCCAAATATCCTTTGCCAATTCTACAAGAACAGCCTTAGCGAAAGGCTTCTTGAAGGGAAAGATGTAACTCTGTGAAATGAATTAACAGAACACAGAGCAGTTTCTCAAGCTTCTTTCCGGTTTTGAGCGGAAGATATTTGCTTTTCACCATAGCCCTCTACAGCTTCCAGAATCCTTTGCCAATTCCACAAGAACAGCCTTAGCGAAAGGCTTCTTGAAGGAAAGATGTAACTCTGTGAGATGAATTAACAGAACACAGCAGTTTCTCAGAAAGCTTCTTTCCAGTTTTGAACGGAAGATATTTCCTTTTCACCATAGCCCTCTAAGTTCTTCCAAATATACCTTTGCCAACTCCACGAGAACAGCCTTAGCGAAGGCTTCTTGAAGGGAAAGATGTAACTCTGTGAGATGAATTAACAGAACACAGAGCAGTTTCTCAAGCTTCTTTCCAGTTTTGAACGGAAGATATTTCCTTTTTCACCATAGCCCTCTATGGGCTTCCAAATATCCTTTGCCAATTCCACAAGAACAGCCTTAGCGAAAGGCTTCTTGAAGGGAAAGATGTAACTCTGTGAGATGAATTAACAGGATACACAGTAGTTTCTCAGAAAGGTTCTTTCCAGTTTTGAACGGAAGATATTTCCTTTTTCACCATAGCCCTCTATGGGCTTCCAAATATCCTTTGCCAATTCCACAAGAACAGCCTTAGCGAAAGGCTTCTTGAAGGGAAAGATGTAACTCTGTGAGATGAATTAACAGAACACACAGCAGTTTCTCAGAAAGCTTCTTTCCAGTTTTGAACCGAAGATATTTCCGTTTTCACCATAGCCCTCTATGGGCTTCCAAATATCCCTTTGCCAATTCCACAAGAACACCCTTAGCGAAAGGCTTCTTGAAGGGAAACATGTAACTCTGTGAGATGAATTAACAGAACACAAAGCAGTTTCTCATAAAGCTTCTTTCCAGTTTTGAACTTAAGATATTTCCTTTTTCACCATAGCCCTCTATGGACTTCCAAATATCCCTTTGCCAATTCCACAGGAACAGCCTTAGCGAAAGGCTTCTTGAAGGGAAAGATGTAACTCTGTGAGATGAATTAACAGAACACAGACCAGTTTCTCAGAAAGTTTCTTTCCAGTTTTCAACGGAAGATATTTCCTTTTTCACCATAGCCCTTTATGGGCTTCCAAATATCCTTGCCAATTCCACAAGAACAGCCTTAGCGAAGGCTTCTTGAAGGGAAAGATGTAACTCTGTGAGATGAAATAACAGGATACACAGTGGTTTCTCAGCTTCTTTCCAGTTTTGAATGGAAGATATTTCCTTTTCACCATAGCCCTCTATGGGCTTCCAAATATCACTTTGCCAATTCCACAAGAACAGCCTTAGCGAAGGCTTCTTTGAGGAAAGATGTAACTCTGTGAGATGAATTAACAGAACACAGCAGTTTCTCAAGCTTCTTTCCAGTTTTGAGCGGAAGATATTTCCTTTTTTCACAATAGCCCTCTAAGGGCTTCAAATATCCTTTGCAAACTCCACAAGAACAGCCTTAGCGAAGGCTTCTTGAAGGGAAAGATGTAACTCTGTGAGATGAAGTAACAGAACACAGAGCAGTTTCTCATAAAGCTTCTTTCCAGTTTTGAGCGGAAGATATTTCCTTTTCACCATAGCCCTCTATGGGCTTCCAAATATCCTTTGCCAATTCTACAAGAACAGCCTTAGCGAAGGCTTCTTGAAGGGAAAGATGTAACTCTGTGAAATGAATTAACAGAACACAGAGCAGTTTCTCAAGCTTCTTTCGGTTTGAGCGGAAGATGTTTCCTTTTCACCATAGCCCTCTACGGGCTTCCAAGAATCCTTTGCCAATTCCACAAGAACAGCCTTAGCGAAGGCTTCTTGAAGGAAAGATGTAACTCTGTGAGATGAATTAACAGAACACACAGCAGTTTCTCAGCTTCTTTCCAGTTTTGAACGGAAGATATTTCCTTTTCACCATAGCCCTCTAAGTTCTTCCAAATATACCTTTGCCAACTCCACGAGAACAGCCTTAGCGAAAGGCTTCTTGAAGGAAGATGTAACTCTGTGAGATGAATTAACAGAACACAGAGCAGTTTCTCAAGCTTCTTTCCAGTTTTGAACTGAAGATATTTCCTTTTTCACCATAGCCCTCTATGGGCTTCCAAATATCCTTTGCCTATTCACAAGAACAGCCTTAGCGAAAGGCTTCTTGAAGGGAAAGATGTAACTCTGTGAGTTTAATTAACAGAACACAGAGCAGTTTCTCAGAAAGCTTCTTTCCAGTTTTGAAGGAAGATATTTCCTTTTTCACCATAGCCCTCTATGGGCTTCCAAATATCCTTGCCAATTCCACAAGAACAGCCTTAGCGAAAGGCTTCTTGAAGGAAAGATGTAACTCTGTGAGACGAAGTAACAGAACACAGAGCAGTTTCTCAAGCTTCTTTCCAGTTTTGAGCGGAAGATATTTCCTTTTTCACCATAGCCCTCTATGGGCTTCCAAATATCCTTTGCCAATTCCACAAGAACAGCCTTAGCGAAAGGCTTCTTGAAGGGAAAGATGTAACTCTGTGAGATGAATTAACAGGATACACAGTAGTTTCTCAAGCTTCTTTCCAGTTTTGAGCGGAAGATATTTCCTTTTCACCATAGCCCTCTATGGGCTTCAAATATCCTTTGCCAATTCCACAAGAACAGACTTAGCGAAGGCTTCTTGAAGGGAAAGATGTAACTCTGTGAGATGAATTAACAGAACACAGAGCAGTTTCTCAAGCTTCTTTCCAGTTTTGAACGGAAGATATTTCCTTTTCACCATAGCCCTCTATGGGCTTCCAAATATCCTTTGCCAATTCCACAAGAACAGCCTTAGCGAAGGCTTCTTGAAGGAAACATGTAACTCTGTGAGATGAATTAACAGAACACAGAGCAGTTTCTCATAAAGCTTCTTTCCAGTTTTGAGCGGAAGATATTTCCTTTTTCACCATAGCCCTCTATGGGCTTCAAATATCCTTTGCCAATTCCACAAGAACAGCCTTAGCGAAAGGCTTCTTGAAGGGAAAGATGTAACTCTGTGAGATGAATTAACAGAACACAGAGCAGTTTCTCAGAAAGCTTCTTTCCAGTTTTGAGCGGAAGATATTTCCTTTTTCACCATAGCCCTCTAAGGGCTTCCAATATCCTTTGCCAATTCAGAAGAACAGCCTTAGCGAAAAGGCTACTTGATGGGAAAGATGTAACTCTGTGAGATGAATTAACAGAACACAGAGCAGTTTCTCAGAAAGCTTCTTTCCAGTTTTGAGCGGAAGATATTTCCTTTTTCACCATAGCCCTCTATGGGCTTCCAAATATCCTTTGCCAATTCCACAAGAACAGCTTTAGCGAAGGCTTCTTGAAGGAAAGATGTAACTCTGTGAGATGAATTAACAGAACACCGAGCAGTTTCTCATAAGCTTCTTTCCAGTTTTGAGCGGAAGATATTTCCTTTTTCACCATAGCCCTCTATGGGCTTCCAAAGATCCTTTGCCAATTCCACAAGAACAGCCTTAGCGAAGGCTTCTTGAAGGAAAGATGTAACTCTGTGAGATGAATTAACAGAACACACAGCAGTTTCTCAGAAAGCTTCTTTCCAGTTTTGACGGAAGATATTTCCTTTTCACCATAGCCCTCTATGGGCTTCCAAATATCCTTTGCCAATTCCACAAGAACAGCCTTAGCGAAAACTTCTTGAAGGAAAGATGTAACTCTGTGAGATGAATTAACAGAACACAGAGCAGTTTCTCAGAAAGCTTCTTTCCAGTTTTGAGCGGAAGATATTTCCTTTTCACCATAGCCCTCTAAGGGCTTCCAAGTATCCTTTGCCAATTCCACAAGAACAGCCTTAGCGAAGGCTTCTTGAAGGGAAAGATGTAACTCTGTGAGGTGAATTAACAGAACACAGAGCAGTTTCTCAAGCTTCTTTCCAGTTTTGAAGCGGAAGATATTTCCTTTTTCACCATAGCCCTCTATGGGCTTCCAAATATCCTTTGCCAATTCCACAAGAACAGCCTTAGCGAAAGGCTTCTTGAAGGAAAGATGTAACTCTGTGAGATGAATTAACAGGATACACAGTAGTTTCTTAGAAAGCTTCTTTCCAGTTTTGAGCGGAAGATATTTCCTTTTCACCATAGCCCTCTATGGGCTTCCAATATCACTTTGCCAATTCCACAAGAACAGCCTTAGCGAAAGGCTTCTTGAAGGAAAGATGTAACTCTGTGAGACGAATTAACAGAACACAGAGCAGTTTCTCAAGCTTCTTTCCAGTTTTGAGCGGAAGATATTTCCTTTTCACCATAGCCCCTATGGGCTTCCAAATATCCTTTGCCAATTCCACAAGAACAGCCTTGGCGAAAGGCTTCTTGAAGGAAACATGTAACTCTGTGAGATGAATTAAGAGAACACAGAGCAGTTTCTCATAAGCTTCTTTCCAGTTTTGAGCGGAAGATATTTCCTTTTCACCATAGCCCTCTATGGGCTTCCAAATGTCCTTTGCCAATTCCACAAGAACAGCCTTAGCGAAAGGCTTCTTGAAGGGAAAGATGTAACTCTGTGAGATGAATTAACAGAACACAGACCCGTTTCTCAGAAAGTTTCTTTCCAGTTTTCAACGGAAGATATTTCCTTTTTCACCATAGCCCTCTATGGGCTTCCAAATATCCCTTTACCAATTCCACAAGAACAGCCTTAGCGAAAGGCTTCTTGAAGGGAAAGATGTACCTCTGTGAGATGAATTAACAGAACACAGAGCAGTTTCTCAGAAAGCTTCTTTCCAGTTTTGAGCGGAAGATATTTCCTTTTCACCATAGCCCTCTAAGGGCTTCCAAGTATCACTTTGCCAATCCAGAAGAACAGCCTTAGCGAAAGGCTACTTGATGGGAAAGATGTAACTCTGTGAGATGAATTAACAGAACACAGAGCAGTTTCTCAGAAAGCTTCTTTCCAGTTTTGAACGGAAGATATTTCCTTTTTCACCATAGCCCTCTACGGGCTTCCAAATATCCTTTGCCAATTCCACAAGAACAGCCTTAGCGAAAGGCTTCTTGAAGGAAAGATGTAACCCTGTGAGATGAAGTAACAGAACACAGAGCAGTTTCTCAGAAAGCTTCTTTCCAGTTTTGAGCGGAAGATATTTCCTTTTCACCATAGCCCTCTATGGGCTTCCAAATATCCTTTGCCAATTCTACAAGAACAGCCTTAGCGAAAGGCTTCTTGTAAGGGAAAGATGTAACTCTGTGAAATGAATTAACAGAACACAGAGCACTTTCTCAAGCTTCTTTCCGGTTTTGAACGGAAGATATTTGCTTTTTCACCTTAGCCCTCTACGGGCTTCCAAGAATCCCTTTGCCAATTCCACAAGAACAGCCTTAGCGAAAGGCTTCTTGAAGGGAAAGATGTAACTCTGTGAGATGAATTAACAGAACACACACCAGTTTCTCAGAAAGCTTCTTTCCAGTTTTGAGCGGAAGATATTTCCTTTTTCACCATAGCTCTCTAAGGGCTTCCAAATATACCTTTGCCAACTCCACGAGAACAGCCTTAGCGAAAGGCTTCTTGAAGGGAAAGATGTAACTCTGTGAGATGAATTAACAGAACACAGAGCAGTTTCTCAGAAAGCTTCTTTCCAGTTTTGAACGGAAGATATTTCCTTTTTCACCATAGCCCTCTATGGGCTTCCAAATATCCCTTTGCCAATTCTACAAGAACAGCCTTAGCGAAAGGCTTCTTGAAGGGAAAGATGTAACTCTGTGAAATGAATTAACAGAACACAGAGCAGTTTCTCAGAAAGCTTCTTTCCGGTTTTGAACGGAAGATATTTGCTTTTTCACCATAGCCCTCTACGGGCTTCCAAGAATCCTTTGCCAATTCCACAAGAACAGCCTTAGCGAAAGGCTTCTTGAAGGGAAAGATGTAACTCTGTGAGATGAATTAACAGAACACAGCAGTTTCTCAGAAGCTTCTTTCAGTTTTGAACTGAAGATATTTCCTTTTCACCATAGCCCTCTATGGGCTTCCAAATATCCTTTGCCAATTCCAGAAGAACAGCCTTAGCGAAAGGCTTCTTGAAGGGAAAGATGTAACTCTGTGAGATGAATTAACAGAACACAGAGCAGTTTCTCAAAAGCTTCTTTCCAGTTTTGAACTGAAGATATTTCCTTTTCACCATAGCCCTCTATGGGCTTCCAAAGTATCCTTTGCCTATTCACAAGAACAGCCTTAGCGAAAGGCTTCTTGAAGGAAAGATTTAACTCTGTGAGTTGAATTAACAGAACACAGAGCAGTTTCTCAAGCTTCTTTCCAGTTTTGAGCGGAAGATATTTCCTTTTCACCATAGCCCTCTATGGGCTTCCAAATATCCTTGCCAATTCCACAAGAACAGCCTTAGCGAAAGGCTTCTTGAAGGAAAGATGTAACTCTGTGAGATGAAGTAACAGAACACAGAGCAGTTTCTCAAGCTTCTTTCCAGTTTTGAAGCGGAAGATATTTCCTTTTCACCATAGCCCTCTATGGGCTTCAAATATCCTTTGCCAATTCCACAAGAACAGCCTTAGCGAAAGGCTTCTTGAAGGAAAGATGTAACTCTGTGAGATGAATTAACAGGATACACAGTAGTTTCTCAGAAAGGTTCTTTCCAGTTTTGAGCGGAAGATATTTCCTTTTCACCATAGCCCTCTATGGGCTTCCAAATATCGCTTTGCCAATTCCACAAGAACAGCCTTAGCGAAAGGCTTCTTGAAGGAAAGATGTAACTCTGTGAGATGAATTAACAGAACACAGCAGTTTCTCAAGAAAGCTTCTTTCCAGTTTTGAACGAAGATATTTCCGTTTTCACCATAGCCCTCTATGGGCTTCCAAATATCCTTTGCCAATTCCACAAGAACACCCTTAGCGAAGGCTTCTTGAAGGAAACATGTAACTCTGTGAGATGAATTAACAGAACACAGAGCAGTTTCTCATAAAGCTTCTTTCCAGTTTTGAGCGGAAGATATTTCCTTTTTCACCATAGCCCTCTATGGACTTCCAAATATCCTTGCCAATTCCACAAGAACAGCCTTAGCGAAAACTTCTTGAAGGAAAGATGTAACTCTGTGAGATGAATTAACAGAACACAGACCAGTTTCTCAGAAAGTTTCTTTCCAGTTTTCAACGGAAGATATTTCCTTTTTCACCATAGCCCTTTATGGGCTTCAAATATCCTTTGCCAATTCCACAAGAACAGCCTTAGCGAAGGCTTCTTGAAGGGAAAGATGTAACTCTGTGAGATGAAATAACAGGATACACAGTAGTTTCTCAAGCTTCTTTCCAGTTTTGAATGGAAGATATTTCCTTTTTCACCATAGCCCTCTATGGGCTTCCAAATATCCTTTGCCAATTCCACAAGAACAGCCTTAGCGAAAGGCTTCTTTGAGGAAAGATGTAACTCTGTGAGATGAATTAACAGAACACACAGCAGTTTCTCAAGCTTCTTTCCAGTTTTGAGCGGAAGATATTTCCTTTTCACAATAGCCCTCTAAGGGCTTCCAAATATCCTTTGCAAACTCCACAAGAAGAGCCTTAGCGAAGGCTTCTTGAAGGAAAGATGTAACTCTGTGAGATGAAGTAACAGAACACAGAGCAGTTTCTCATAAAGCTTCTTTCCAGTTTTGAGCGGAAGATATTTCCTTTTTCACCATAGCCCTCTATGGGCTTCCAAATATCCTTTGCCAATTCTACAAGAACAGCCTTGGCGAAAGGCTTCTTGTAGGGAAAGATGTAACTCTGTGAAATGAATTAACAGAACACAGAGCAGTTTCTCAAGCTTCTTTCCGGTTTTGAGCGGAAGATATTTGCTTTTCACCATAGCCCTCTCTGGGCTTCCAAGAATCCTTTGCCAATTCCACAAGAACAGCCTTAGCGAAAGGCTTCTTGAAGGAAAGATGTAACTCTGTGAGATGAATTAACAGAACACACAGCAGTTTCTCAAGCTTCTTTCCAGTTTTGAGCGGAAGATATTTCCTTTTTCACCATAGCCCTCTAAGTTCTTCCAAATATACCTTTGCCAACTCCACGAGAACAGCCTTAGCGAAAGGCTTCTTGAAGGAAAGATGTAACTCTGTGAGATGAATTAACAGAACACAGAGCAGTTTCTCAAGCTTCTTTCAGTTTTGAACTGAAGATATTTCCTTTTCACCATAGCCCTCTATGGGATTCCAAATATCCCTTTGCCTATTCCACAAGAACAGCCTTAGCGAAGGCTTCTTGAAGGAAAGATGTAACTCTGTGAGTTGAATTAACAGAACACAGAGCAGTTTCTCAAAGCTTCTTTCCAGTTTTGAAGGAAGATATTTCCTTTTTCACCACATAGCCCTCTATGGGCTTCCAAATATCCCTTTGCCAATTCCACAGAACAGCCTTAGCGAAAACTGTGAAGGAAAGATGTAACTCTGTGAGACAGTAACAGGAACACAGAGCAGTTTCTCAGAAAGCTTCTTTCCAGTTTTGAGCGGAAGATATTTCCTTTTTCACCATAGCCCTCTATGGGCTTCCAAATATCCTTTGCCAATTCCACAAGAACAGCCTTAGCGAAGGCTTCTTGAAGGAAAGATGTAACTCTGTGAGATGAATTAACAGAACACAGAGCAGTTTCTCAAGCTTCTTCCGGTTTTGAGCGGAAGATATTTGCTTTTTCACCGTAGCCCTCTGGGCTTCCAAGAATCCTTTGCCAATTCCACAAGAACAGCCTTAGCGAAAGGCTTCTTGAAGGAAAGATGTAACTCTGTGAGATGAATTAACAGAACACAGACCAGTTTCTCAGAAAGTTTCTTTCCAGTTTTCAACGGAAGATATTTCCTTTTCACCATAGCCCTTTATGGGCTTCCAAATATCCTTTGCCAATTCCACAAGAACAGCCTTAGCGAAGGCTTCTTGAAGGAAAGATGTAACTCTGTGAGATGAAATAACAGGATACACAGTAGTTTCTCAAGCTTCTTTCAGTTTTGAATGGAAGATATTTCCTTTTCACCATAGCCCTCTATGGGCTTCCAAATATCCTTTGCCAATTCCACAAGAACAGCCTTAGCGAAAGGCTTCTTTGAGGAAAGATGTAACTCTGTGAGATGAATTAACAGAACACACAGCAGTTTCTCAAGCTTCTTTCCAGTTTTGAGCGGAAGATATTTCCTTTTTCACAATAGCCCTCTAAGGGCTTCCAAATATACCTTTGCAAACTCCACAAGAAGAGCCTTAGCGAAGCTGTGAAGGAAAGATGTAACTCTGTGAGATGAAGTAACAGAACACAGAGCAGTTTCTCATAAAGCTTCTTTCCAGTTTTGAGCGGAAGATATTTCCTTTTCACCATAGCCCTCTATGGGCTTCCAAATATCCTTTGCCAATTCTACAAGAACAGCCTTAGTGAAAGGCTTCTTGAAGGGAAAGATGTAACTCTGTGAAATGAATTAACAGAACACAGAGCAGTTTCTCAGAAAGCTTCTTTCCGGTTTTGAGCGGAAGATATTTGCTTTTCACCATAGCCCTCTACGGGCTTCCAAGAATCCTTTGCCAATTCCACAAGAACAGCCTTAGCGAAGGCTTCTTGAAGGAAAGATGTAACTCTGTGAGATGAATTAACAGAACACACAGCAGTTTCTCAAGCTTCTTTCCAGTTTTGAGCGGAAGATATTTCCTTTTCACCATAGCCCTCTAAGTTCTTCCAAATATACCTTTGCCAACTCCACGAGAACAGCCTTAGCGAAGGCTTCTTGAAGGGAAAGATGTAACTCTGTGAGATGAATTAACAGAACACAGCAGTTTCTCAAGCTTCTTTCCAGTTTTGAACTGAAGATATTTCCTTTTCACCATAGCCCTCTATGGGATTCCAAATATCCTTTGCCTATTCCACAAGAACAGCCTTAGCGAAGGCTTCTTGAAGGGAAGATGTAACTCTGTGAGTTGAATTAACAGAACACAGAGCAGTTTCTCAAGCTTCTTTCCAGTTTTGAAGGAAGATATTTCCTTTTCACCATAGCCCTCTATGGGCTTCCAAATATCCTTTGCCAGTTCCACAAGAACAGCCTTGGCGAAAGGCTTCTTGAAGGAAAGATGTAACTCTGTGAGACGAAGTAACAGAACACAGAGCAGTTTCTCAAGCTTCTTTCCAGTTTTGAGCGGAAGATATTTCCTTTTCACCATAGCCCTCTATGGGCTTCCAAATATCCTTTGCCAATTCCACAAGAACAGCCTTAGCGAAAGGCTTCTTGAAGGAAAGATGTAACTCTGTGAGATGAATTAACAGGATACACAGTAGTTTCTCAGAAAGCTTCTTTCCAGTTTTGAGCGGAAGATATTTCCTTTTCACCATAGCCCTCTATGGGCTTCCAAATATCCTTTGCCAATTCCACAAGAACAGACTTAGCGAAAGGCTTCTTGAAGGGAAAGATGTAACTCTGTGAGATGAATTAACAGAACACAGCAGTTTCTCAAGCTTCTTTCCAGTTTTGAACCGAAGATATTTCCTTTTCACCATAGCCCTCTATGGGCTTCCAAATATCCTTTGCCAATTCCACAAGAACAGCCTTAGCGAAAGGCTTCTTGAAGGAAACATGTAACTCTGTGAGATGAATTAACAGAACACAGAGCAGTTTCTCATAAAGCTTCTTTCAGTTTTGAGCGGAAGATATTTCCTTTTCACCATAGCCCTCTATGGGCTTCCAAATGTCCTTGCCAATTCCACAAGAACAGCCTTAGCGAAAGGCTTCTTGAAGGGAAAGATGTACCTTTGTGAGATGAATTAACAGAACACAGAGCAGTTTCTCAAGCTTCTTTCCAGTTTTGAGCGGAAGATATTTCCTTTTCACCATAGCCCTCTAAGGGCTTCCAAGTATCACTTTGCCAATTCCAGAAGAACAGCCTTAGCGAAAGGCTACTTGATGGGAAAGATGTAACTCTGTGAGATGAATTAACAGAACACAGAGCAGTTTCTCAGAAAGCTTCTTTCCAGTTTTGAACGGAAGATATTTCCTTTTCACCATAGCCCTCTCGGGCTTCCAAATATCCTTTGCCAATTCCACAAGAACAGCTTTAGCGAAAGGCTTCTTGAAGGGAAAGATGTAACTCTGTGAGATGAATTAACAGAACACCGAGCAGTTTCTCAAGCTTCTTTCCAGTTTTGAGCGGAAGATATTTCCTTTTTCACCATAGCCCTCTACGGGCTTCCAAATATCCCTTTGCCAATTCCACAAGAACAGCTTTAGCGAAAGGCTTCTTGAAGGGAAAGATGTAACTCTGTGAGATGAATTAACAGAACACCGAGCAGTTTCTCATAAAGCTTCTTTCCAGTTTTGAACGGAAGATATTTCCTTTTTCACCATAGCCCTCTATGGGCTTCCAAATATCCTTTGCCAATTCCACAAGAACAGCCTTAGCGAAGGCTTCTTGAAGGAAAGATGTAACTCTGTGAGATGAATTAACAGAACACACAGCAGTTTCTCAAGCTTCTTTCCAGTTTTCAACGGAAGATATTTCCTTTTCACCATAGCCCTCTATGGGCTTCCAAATATCCTTTGCCAATTCCACAAGAACAGCCTTAGCGAAAGGCTTCTTGAGGGAAAGATGTAACTCTGTGAGATGAATTAACAGAACACAGAGCAGTTTCTCAAGCTTCTTTCCAGTTTTGAGCGGAAGATATTTCCTTTTTCACCATAGCCCTCTAAGGGCTTCCAAGTATCACTTTGCCAATTCCACAAGAACAGCCTTAGCGAAGGCTACTTGATGGGAAAGATGTAACTCTGTGAGATGAATTAACAGAACACAGAGCAGTTTCTCAAGCTTCTTTCCAGTTTTGAGCGGAAGATATTTCCTTTTCACCATAGCCCTCTATGGGCTTCCAAATATCCTTTGCCAATTCCACAAGAACAGCCTTAGCGAAAGGCTTCTTGAAGGGAAAGATGTAAC
Organism: Erythrocebus patas; assembly: GCA_023783455.1. Taxonomy (NCBI): domain Eukaryota; kingdom Metazoa; phylum Chordata; class Mammalia; order Primates; family Cercopithecidae; genus Erythrocebus; species Erythrocebus patas. The sequence goes on from JAKFHT010000477.1 coordinate 14,554, forward strand.
TCTGTGAGATGAATTAACAGAACACAGCAGTTTCTCAGAAAGCTTCTTTCCAGTTTTGAGCGGAAGATATTTCCTTTTCACCATAGCCCTCTATGGGCTTCCAAATATCACTTTGCCAATTCCACAAGAACAGCCTTAGCGAAGGCTTCTTGAAGGAAAGATGTAACTCTGTGAGATGAATTAACAGAACACAGAGCAGTTTCTCAGAAAGCTTCTTTCCAGTTTTGAGCGGAAGATATTTCCTTTTCACCATAGCCCTCTATGGGCTTCCAAATATCCTTTGCCAATTCCACAAGAACAGCCTTGGCGAAGGCTTCTTGAAGGGAAACATGTAACTCTGTGAGATGAATTAAGAGAACACAGAGCAGTTTCTCATAAAGCTTCTTTCCAGTTTTGAACGGAAGATATTTCCTTTTTCACCATAGCCCTCTATGGGCTTCCAAATGTCCCTTTGCCAATTCCACAAGAACAGCCTTAGCGAAAGGCTTCTTGAAGGGAAAGATGTAACTCTGTGAGATGAATTAACAGAACACAGACCAGTTTCTCAGAAAGTTTCTTTCCAGTTTTCAACGGAAGATATTTCCTTTTTCACCATAGCCCTTTATGGGCTTCCAAATATCCCTTTACCAATTCCACAAGAACAGCCTTAGCGAAAGGCTTCTTGAAGGGAAAGATGTACCTCTGTGAGATGAATTAACAGAACACAGAGCAGTTTCTCAGAAAGCTTCTTTCCAGTTTTGAACGGAAGATATTTCCTTTTCCACCATAGCCCTCTAAGGGCTTCCAAGTATCACTTTGCCAATTCCAGAAGAACAGCCTTAGCGAAAGGCTACTTGATGGGAAAGATGTAACTCTGTGAGATGAATTAACAGAACACAGAGCAGTTTCTCAGAAAGCTTCTTTCCAGTTTTGAACGGAAGATATTTCCTTTTTCACCATAGCCCTCTATGGGCTTCCAAATATCCCTTTGCCAATTCCACAAGAACAGCCTTAGCGAAAGGCTTCTTGAAGGAAAGATGTAACCCTGTGAGATGAAGTAACAGAACACAGAGCAGTTTCTCAGAAAGCTTCTTTCCAGTTTTGAGCGGAAGATATTTCCTTTTCACCATAGCCCTCTATGGGCTTCCAAATATCCTTTGCCAATTCTACAAGAACAGCCTTAGCGAAAGGCTTCTTGTAGGGAAAGATGTAACTCTGTGAAATGAATTAACAGAACACAGAGCACTTTCTCAGAAAGCTTCTTTCCGGTTTTGAACGGAAGATATTTGCTTTTTCACCTTAGCCCTCTACGGGCTTCGAAGAATCCCTTTGCCAATTCCACAAGAACAGCCTTAGCGAAAGGCTTCTTGAAGGGAAAGATGTAACTCTGTGAGATGAATTAACAGAACACACACCAGTTTCTCAAAAAGCTTCTTTCCAGTTTTGAACGGAAGATATTTCCTTTTTCACCATAGCTCTCTAAGGGCTTCCAAATATACCTTTGCCAACTCCACGAGAACAGCCTTAGCGAAAGGCTTCTTGAAGGGAAAGATGTAACTCTGTGAGATGAATTAACAGAACACAGAGCAGTTTCTCAGAAAGCTTCTTTCCAGTTTTGAGCGGAAGATATTTCCTTTTCACCATAGCCCTCTATGGGCTTGAAGAATCCTTTGCCAATTCCACAAGAACAGCCTTAGCGAAAGGCTTCTTGAAGGAAAGATGTAACTCTGTGAGATGAATTAACAGAACACACCAGTTTCTCAAAAAGCTTCTTTCCAGTTTTGAGCGGAAGATATTTCCTTTTTCACCATAGCTCTCTAAGGGCTTCCAAATATACCTTTGCCAACTCCACGAGAACAGCCTTAGCGAAAGGCTTCTTGAAGGGAAAGATGTAACTCTGTGAGATGAATTAACAGAACACAGAGCAGTTTCTCAGAAAGCTTCTTTCCAGTTTTGAGCGGAAGATATTTCCTTTTCACCATAGCCCTCTATGGGCTTCCAAATATCCCTTTGCCAATTCTACAAGAACAGCCTTAGCGAAAGGCTTCTTGAAGGGAAAGATGTAACTCTGTGAAATGAATTAACAGAACACAGAGCAGTTTCTCAGAAAGCTTCTTTCCGGTTTTGAACGGAAGATATTTGCTTTTCACCATAGCCCTCTACGGGCTTCCAAGAATCCTTTGCCAATTCCACAAGAACAGCCTTAGCGAAAGGCTTCTTGAAGGAAAGATTTAACTCTGTGAGTTGAATTAACAGAACACAGAGCAGTTTCTCAAGCTTCTTTCCAGTTTTGAGCGGAAGATATTTCCTTTTTCACCATAGCCCTCTATGGGCTTCCAAATATCCTTTGCCAATTCCACAAGAACAGCCTTAGCGAAAGGCTTCTTGAAGGAAAGATGTAACTCTGTGAGACGAAGTAACAGAACACAGAGCAGTTTCTCAAGCTTCTTTCCAGTTTTGAGCGGAAGATATTTCCTTTTCACCATAGCCCTCTATGGGCTTCCAAATATCCTTTGCCAATTCCACAAGAACAGCCTTAGCGAAAAGGCTGTGAAGGAAAGATGTAACTCTGTGAGATGAATTAACAGGATACAGTAGTTTCTCAGAAAGGTTCTTTCCAGTTTTGAGCGGAAGATATTTCCTTTTCACCATAGCCCTCTATGGGCTTCCAAATATCGCTTTGCCAATTCCACAAGAACAGCCTTAGCGAAAGGCTTCTTGAAGGAAAGATGTAACTCTGTGAGATGAATTAACAGAACACACAGCAGTTTCTCAGAAAGCTTCTTTCCAGTTTTGAACCGAAGATATTTCCGTTTCACCATAGCCCTCTATGGGCTTCCAAATATCCTTTGCCAATTCCACAAGAACACCCTTAGCGAAGGCTTCTTGAAGGAAACATGTAACTCTGTGAGATGAATTAACAGAACACAGAGCAGTTTCTCATAAAGCTTCTTTCCAGTTTTGAGCGGAAGATATTTCCTTTTCACCATAGCCCTCTATGGACTTCCAAATATCCTTTGCCAATTCCACAAGAACAGCCTTAGCGAAGGCTTCTTGAAGGGAAAGATGTAACTCTGTGAGATGAATTAACAGAACACAGACCAGTTTCTCAGAAAGTTTCTTTCCAGTTTTGAACGGAAGATATTTCCTTTTCACCATAGCCCTTTATGGGCTTCAAATATCCTTTGCCAATTCCACAAGAACAGCCTTAGCGAAAGGCTTCTTGAAGGAAAGATGTAACTCTGTGAGATGAAATAACAGGATACACAGTAGTTTCTCAAGCTTCTTTCCAGTTTTGAATGGAAGATATTTCCTTTTCACCATAGCCCTCTATGGGCTTCCAAATATCACTTTGCCAATTCCACAAGAACAGCCTTAGCGAAAGGCTTCTTTGAGGGAAAGATGTAACTCTGTGAGATGAATTAACAGAACACACAGCAGTTTCTCAAGCTTCTTTCCAGTTTTGAGCGGAAGATATTTCCTTTTCACAATAGCCCTCTAAGGGCTTCCAAATATCCTTTGCCAACTCCACAAGAAGAGCCTTGAAAGGCTTCTTGAAGGAAAGATGTAACTCTGTGAGATGAAGTAACAGAACACAGAGCAGTTTCTCATAAAGCTTCTTTCCAGTTTTGAGCGGAAGATATTTCCTTTTTCACCATAGCCCTCTATGGGCTTCCAAATATCCTTTGCCAATTCTACAAGAACAGCCTTAGCGAAAGGCTTCTTGTAGGAAAGATGTAACTCTGTGAAATGAATTAACAGAACACAGAGCAGTTTCTCAGAAAGCTTCTTTCCGGTTTTGAGCGGAAGATATTTGCTTTTCACCATAGCCCTCTACGGGCTTCCAAGAATCCTTTGCCAATTCCACAAGAACAGCCTTAGCGAAAACTTCTTGAAGGAAAGATGTAACTCTGTGAGATGAATTAACAGAACACACAGCAGTTTCTCAGAAAGCTTCTTTCCAGTTTTGAACGGAAGATATTTCCTTTTTCACCATAGCCCTCTAAGTTCTTCCAAATATACCTTTGCCAACTCCACGAGAACAGCCTTAGCGAAAGGCTTCTTGAAGGAAAGATGTAACTCTGTGAGATGAATTAACAGAACACAGAGCAGTTTCTCAAGCTTCTTTCCAGTTTTGAACTGAAGATATTTCCTTTTTCACCATAGCCCTCTATGGGATTCCAAATATCCTTTGCCTATTCCACAAGAACAGCCTTAGCGAAGGCTTCTTGAAGGGAAGATGTAACTCTGTGAGTTGAATTAACAGAACACAGAGCAGTTTCTCAAGCTTCTTTCCAGTTTTGAAGGGAAGATATTTCCTTTTCACCATAGCCCTCTATGGGCTTCCAAATATCCTTTGCCAATTCCACAAGAACAGCCTTAGCGAAGGCTTCTTGAAGGAAAGATGTAACTCTGTGAGACGAAGTAACAGAACACAGAGCAGTTTCTCAAGCTTCTTTCCAGTTTTGAGCGGAAGATATTTCCTTTTTCACCATAGCCCTCTATGGGCTTCCAAATATCCTTGCCAATTCCACAAGAACAGCCTTAGCGAAGGCTTCTTGAAGGGAAAGATGTAACTCTGTGAGATGAATTAACAGAACACAGAGCAGTTTCTCAAGCTTCTTCCGGTTTTGAGCGGAAGATATTTGCTTTTTCACCGTAGCCCTCTGGGCTTCCAAGAATCCTTTGCCAATTCCACAAGAACAGCCTTAGCGAAAGGCTTCTTGAAGGAAAGATGTAACTCTGTGAGATGAATTAACAGAACACAGACCAGTTTCTCAGAAAGTTTCTTTCCAGTTTTCAACGGAAGATATTTCCTTTTCACCATAGCCCTTTATGGGCTTCCAAATATCCTTTGCCAATTCCACAAGAACAGCCTTAGCGAAGGCTTCTTGAAGGAAAGATGTAACTCTGTGAGATGAAATAACAGGATACACAGTAGTTTCTCAAGCTTCTTTCAGTTTTGAATGGAAGATATTTCCTTTTCACCATAGCCCTCTGGGCTTCCAAATATCACTTTGCCAATTCACAAGAACAGCCTTAGCGAAAGGCTTCTTTGAGGAAAGATGTAACTCTGTGAGATGAATTAACAGAACACACAGCAGTTTCTCAAGCTTCTTTCCAGTTTTGAGCGGAAGATATTTCCTTTTCACAATAGCCCTCTAAGGGCTTCCAAATATACCTTTGCAAACTCCACAAGAAGAGCCTTAGCGAAAAGCTTCTTGAAGGAAAGATGTAACTCTGTGAGATGAAGTAACAGAACACAGAGCAGTTTCTCATAAAGCTTCTTTCCAGTTTTGAGCGGAAGATATTTCCTTTTTCACCATAGCCCTCTATGGGCTTCCAAATATCCTTTGCCAATTCTACAAGAACAGCCTTAGCGAAAGGCTTCTTGAGGAAAGATGTAACTCTGTGAAATGAATTAACAGAACACAGAGCAGTTTCTCAGAAAGCTTCTTTCCGGTTTTGAACGGAAGATATTTGCTTTTCACCATAGCCCTCTACGGGCTTCCAAGAATCCCTTTGCCAATTCCACAAGAACAGCCTTAGCGAAAGGCTTCTTGAAGGGAAAGATGTAACTCTGTGAGATGAATTAACAGAACACACAGCAGTTTCTCAGAAAGCTTCTTTCCAGTTTTGAACGGAAGATATTTCCTTTTTCACCATAGCCCTCTAAGTTCTTCCAAATATACCTTTGCAAACTCCACAAGAACAGCCTTAGCGAAGGCTTCTTGAAGGAAAGATGTAACTCTGTGAGATGAATTAACAGAACACAGAGCAGTTTCTCAGAAAGCTTCTTTCCAGTTTTGAACTGAAGATATTTCCTTTTTCACCATAGCCCTCTATGGGATTCCAAATATCCCTTTGCCTATTCCACAAGAACAGCCTTAGCGAAAGGCTTCTTGAAGGGAAAGATGTAACTCTGTGAGTTGAATTAACAGAACACAGAGCAGTTTCTCAGAAAGCTTCTTTCCAGTTTTGAACGGAAGATATTTCCTTTTTCACCATAGCCCTCTATGGGCTTCCAAATATCCCTTTGCCAATTCCACAAGAACAGCCTTAGCGAAAGGCTTCTTGAAGGAAAGATGTAACTCTGTGAGATGAATTAACAGAACACAGAGCAGTTTCTCAGAAAGTTTCTTTCCAGTTTTGAACGGAAGATATTTTTCACCATAGCCTCTATGGGCTTCCAAATATCCTTTGCCAATTCCACAAGAACAGCCTTAGCGAAAGGCTACTTGAAGGGAAAGATGTAACTCTGTGAGATGAATTAACAGAACACAGAGCAGTTTCTCAGAAAGCTTCTTTCCAGTTTTGAACGGAAGATATTTCTTTTTCACCATAGCCCTCTATGGGCTTCCAAATATCCTTGCCAATTCCACAAGAACAGCCTTAGCGAAAGGCTTCTTGAAGGGAAAGATGTAACTCTGTGAGATGAATTAACAGAACACACAGCAGTTTCTCAGAAAGCTTCTTTCCAGTTTTGAACGGAAGATATTTCCTTTTCACCATAGCCCTCTATGGGCTTCCAAATATCCTTGCCAATTCTACAGAACAGCCTTAGCGAAAGGCTTTTGAAGGGAAAGATGTAACTCTGTGAAATGAATTAACAGAACACAGAGCAGTTTCTCAGAAAGCTTCTTTCCGGTTTTGAACGGAAGATATTTGCATTTTCACCATAGCCCTCTACGGGCTTCCAAGAATCCCTTTGCCAATTCCACAAGAACAGCCTTAGCGAAAGGCTTCTTGAAGGGAAAGATGTAACTCTGTGAGATGAATTAACAGAACACAGAGCAGTTTCTCAGAAAGCTTTTTCCAGTTTTGAACGGAAGATATTTCCTTTTTCACCATAGCCCTCTATGGGCTTCCAGATATCCCTTTGCCAATTCCACAAGAACAGCCTTAGCGAAAGTCTTCTTGAACGGAAAGATGTAACTCTGTGAGATGAATTAACAGAACACAGAGCAGTTTCTCAGAAAGCTTCTTTCCAGTTTTGAACTGAAGATATTTCCTATTTCACCATAGCCCTCTATGGGCTTCCAAGTATCCCTTTGCCTATTCCACAAGAACAGCCTTAGCGAAAGGCTTCTTGAAGGGAAAGATGTAACTCTGTGAGTTTAATTAACAGAACACAGAGCAGTTTCTCAGAAAGCTTCTTTCCAGTTTTGAAGGGAAGATATTTCCTTTTTCACCATAGCCCTCTATGGGCTTCCAAATATCCCTTTGCCAGTTCCACAAGAACAGCCTTAGCGAAAGGCTTCTTGAAGGGAAAGATGTAACTCTGTGAGACGAATTAACAGAACACAGAGCAGTTTCTCAGAAAGCTTCTTTCCAGTTTTGAACGGAAGATATTTCCTTTTTCACCATAGCCCTCTATGGGCTTCCAAATATCCCTTTGCCAATTCCACAAGAACAGCCTTAGCGAAAGGCTTCTTGAAGGGAAAGATGTAACTCTGTGAGATGAATTAACAGGATACACAGTAGTTTCTCAGAAAGCTTCTTTCCAGTTTTGAACGGAAGATATTTCCTTTTTCACCATAGCCCTCTATGGGCTTCCAAATATCCCTTTGCCAATTCCACAAGAACAGACTTAGCGAAAGGCTTCTTGAAGGGAAAGATGTAACTCTGTGAGACGAATTAACAGAACACACAGCAGTTTCTCAGAAAGCTTCTTTCCAGTTTTGAACCGAAGATATTTCCTTTTCACCATAGCCCTATGGGCTTCCAAATATCCTTTGCCAATTCCACAAGAACAGCCTTAGCGAAAGGCTTGAAGGAAAGATGTAACTCTGTGAGATGAATTAACAGAACACAGAGCAGTTTCTCAGAAAGCTTCTTTCCAGTTTTGAACGGAAGATATTTCCTTTTCACCATAGCCCTCTATGGGCTTCCAAATATCCTTTGCCAATTCTACAAGAACAGCCTTAGCGAAAGGCTTCTTGTAGGAAAGATGTAACTCTGTGAAATGAATTAACAGAACACAGAGCAGTTTCTCAGAAGCTTCTTTCCAGTTTTGAACGGAAGATATTTGCTTTTTCACCATAGCCTCTATGGGCTTCCAAGAATCCCTTTGCCAATTCCACAAGAACAGCCTTAGCGAAAGGCTTCTTGAAGGGAAAGATGTAACTCTGTGAGATGAATTAACAGAACACACCAGTTTCTCAAAAAGCTTCTTTCCAGTTTTGAGCGGAAGATATTTCCTTTTCACCATAGCTCTCTAAGGGCTTCCAAATATACCTTTGCCAACTCCACGAGAACAGCCTTAGCGAAAGGCTTCTTGAAGGGAAAGATGTAACTCTGTGAGATGAATTAACAGAACACAGAGCAGTTTCTCAGAAAGCTTCTTTCCAGTTTTGAACGGAAGATATTTCCTTTTTCACCATAGCCCTCTATGGGCTTCCAAATATCCCTTTGCCAATTCTACAAGAACAGCCTTAGCGAAAGGCTTCTTGAAGGGAAAGATGTAACTCTGTGAAATGAATTAACAGAACACAGAGCAGTTTCTCAGAAAGCTTCTTTCCGGTTTTGAACGGAAGATATTTGCTTTTTCACCATAGCCCTCTACGGGCTTCCAAGAATCCCTTTGCCAATTCCACAAGAACAGCCTTAGCGAAAGGCTTCTTGAAGGGAAAGATGTAACTCTGTGAGATGAATTAACAGAACACAGAGCAGTTTCTCAGAAGGCTTCTTTCCAGTTTTGAACTGAAGATATTTCCTTTTTCACCATAGCCCTCTATGGGCTTCCAAATATCCCTTTGCCAATTCCAGAAGAACAGCCTTAGCGAAAGGCTTCTTGAAGGGAAAGATGTAACTCTGTGAGATGAATTAACAGAACACAGAGCAGTTTCTCAAAAAGCTTCTTTCCAGTTTTGAACTGAAGATATTTCCTTTTTCACCATAGCCCTCTATGGGCTTCCAAGTATCCCTTTGCCTATTCCACAAGAACAGCCTTAGCGAAAAGGCTCTTGAAGGAAAGATTTAACTCTGTGAGTTGAATTAACAGAACACAGAGCAGTTTCTCAGAAAGCTTCTTTCCAGTTTTGAACGGAAGATATTTCCTTTTTCACCATAGCCCTCTATGGGCTTCCAAATATCCCTTTGCCAATTCCACAAGAACAGCCTTAGCGAAAGGCTTCTTGAAGGAAAGATGTAACTCTGTGAGACGAAGCAGAACACAGAGCAGTTTCTCAGAAAGCTTCTTTCCAGTTTTGAACGGAAGATATTTCCTTTTCACCATAGCCCTATGGGCTTCCAAATATCCTTTGCCAATTCCACAAGAACAGCCTTAGCGAAAGGCTTTGAAGGAAAGATGTAACTCTGTGAGATGAATTAACAGGATACACAGTAGTTTCTCAGAAAGGTTCTTTCCAGTTTTGAACGGAAGATATTTCCTTTTCACCATAGCCCTCTATGGGCTTCCAAATATCCCTTTGCCAATTCCACAAGAACAGCCTTAGCGAAAGGCTTCTTGAAGGAAAGATGTAACTCTGTGAGATGAATTAACAGAACACACAGCAGTTTCTCAGAAAGCTTCTTTCCAGTTTTGAACCGAAGATATTTCCTTTTCACCATAGCCCTCTATGGGCTTCCAAATATCCTTTGCCAATTCCACAAGAACAGCCTTAGCGAAGGCTTCTTGAAGGAAACATGTAACTCTGTGAGATGAATTAACAGAACACAGAGCAGTTTCTCATAAAGCTTCTTTCCAGTTTTGAACGGAAGATATTTCCTTTTCACCATAGCCCTATGGGCTTCCAAATATCCTTGCCAATTCCACAAGAACAGCCTTAGCGAAAGGCTTTGAAGGAAAGATGTAACTCTGTGAGATGAATTAACAGAACACAGACCAGTTTCTCAGAAAGTTTCTTTCCAGTTTTCAACGGAAGATATTTCCTTTTTCACCATAGCCCTTTATGGGCTTCCAAATATCCCTTTGCCAATTCCACAAGAACAGCCTTAGCGAAAGGCTTCTTGAAGGGAAAGATGTAACTCTGTGAGATGAAATAACAGGATACACAGTAGTTTCTCAGAAAGCTTCTTTCCAGTTTTGAATGGAAGATATTTCCTTTTTCACCATAGCCCTCTATGGGCTTCCAAATATCACTTTGCCAATTCCACAAGAACAGCCTTAGCGAAAGGCTTCTTTGAGGGAAAGATGTAACTCTGTGAGATGAATTAACAGAACACACAGCAGTTTCTCAGAAAGCTTCTTTCCAGTTTTGAACGGAAGATATTTCCTTTTTCACAATAGCCCTCTAAGGGCTTCCAAATATACCTTTGCCAATTCCACAAGAACAGCCTTAGCGAAAGGCTTCTTGAAGGGAAAGATGTAACTCTGTGAGATGAAGTAACAGAACACAGAGCAGTTTCTCATAAAGCTTCTTTCCAGTTTTGAACGGAAGATATTTCCTTTTTCACCATAGCCCTCTATGGGCTTCCAAATATCCCTTTGCCAATTCTACAAGAACAGCCTTAGCGAAAGGCTTCTTGTAGGGAAAGATGTAACTCTGTGAAATGAATTAACAGAACACAGAGCAGTTTCTCAGAAAGCTTCTTTCCGGTTTTGAACGGAAGATATTTGCTTTTTCACCATAGCCCTCTACGGGCTTCCAAGAATCCCTTTGCCAATTCCACAAGAACAGCCTTAGCGAAAGGCTTCTTGAAGGGAAAGATGTAACTCTGTGAGATGAATTAACAGAACACACAGCAGTTTCTCAGAGAGCTTCTTTCCAGTTTTGAGCGGAAGATATTTCCTTTTTCACCATAGCCCTCTAAGGGCTTCCAAATATACCTGTGCCAACTCCACAAGAACAGCCTTAGCGAAAGGCTTCTTGAAGGGAAAGATGTAACTCTGTGAGATGAATTAACAGAACACAGAGCAGTTTCTCAGAAAGCTTCTTTCCAGTTTTGAACTGAAGATATTTCCTTTTTCACCATAGCCCTCTATGGGCTTCCAAATATACCTTTGCCTATTCCACAAGAACAGCCTTAGCGAAAGGCTTCTTGAAGGGAAAGATGTAACTCTGTGAGTTGAATTAACAGAACACAGAGCAGTTTCTCAGAAAGCTTCTTTCCAGTTTTGAAGGGAAGATATTTCCTTTTTCACCATAGCCCTCTATGGGCTTCCAAATATCCCTTTGCCAATTCCACAAGAACAGCCTTAGCGAAGGCTTTGAAGGGAAAGATGTAACTCTGTGAGATGAAGTAACAGAACACAGAGCAGTTTCTCAGAAAGCTTCTTTCCAGTTTTGAACGGAAGATATTTCCTTTTTCACCATAGCCCTCTATGGGCTTCCAAATATCCCTTTGCCAATTCCACAAGAACAGCCTTAGCGAAAGGCTTCTTGAAGGGAAAGATGTAACTCTGTGAGATGAATTAACAGAACACAGAGCAGTTTCTCAGAAAGCTTCTTCCAGTTTTGAACGGAAGATATTTGCTTTTTCACCATAGCCCTCTAAGGGCTTCCAAGTATCCCTTTGCCAATTCCACAAGAACAGCCTTAGCGAAGGCTTCTTGAAGGAAAGATGTAACTCTGTGAGATGAATTAACAGAACACAGACCAGTTTCTCAGAAAGTTTCTTTCCAGTTTTCAACGGAAGATATTTCCTTTTTCACCATAGCCCTTTATGGGCTTCCAAATATCCTTGCCAATTCCACAAGAACAGCCTTAAAGGCTTCTTGAAGGAAAGATGTAACTCTGTGAGATGAAATAACAGGATACACAGTAGTTTCTCAGAAAGCTTCTTTCCAGTTTTGAATGGAAGATATTTCCTTTTTCACCATAGCCCTCTATGGGCTTCCAAATATCACTTTGCCAATTCCACAAGAACAGCCTTAGCGAAAGGCTTCTTTGAGGGAAAGATGTAACTCTGTGAGATGAATTAACAGAACACACAGCAGTTTCTCAGAAAGCTTCTTTCCAGTTTTGAACGGAAGATATTTCCTTTTTCACAATAGCCCTCTAAGGGCTTCCAAATATACCTTTGCAAACTCCACAAGAAGAGCCTTAGCGAAAGGAAGCTGTGAAGGGAAAGATGTAACTCTGTGAGATGAAGTAACAGAACACAGAGCAGTTTCTCATAAAGCTTCTTTCCAGTTTTGAACGGAAGATATTTCCTTTTCACCATAGCCCTCTATGGGCTTCCAAATATCCTTTGCCAATTCTACAAGAACAGCCTTAGCGAAGGCTTCTTGTAGGAAAGATGTAACTCTGTGAAATGAATTAACAGAACACAGAGCAGTTTCTCAGAAAGCTTCTTTCCGGTTTTGAACGGAAGATATTTGCTTTTCACCAACCCTCTCTGGGCTTGCAAGAATCCTTTGCCAATTCCACAAGAACAGCCTTAGCGAAAGGCTTCTTGAAGGGAAAGATGTAACTCTGTGAGATGAATTAACAGAACACACAGCAGTTTCTCAGAAAGCTTCTTTCCAGTTTTGAACGGAAGATATTTCCTTTTTCACCATAGCCCTCTAAGTTCTTCCAAATATACCTTTGCCAACTCCACGAGAACAGCCTTAGCGAAAGGCTTCTTGAAGGGAAAGATGTAACTCTGTGAGATGAATTAACAGAACACAGAGCAGTTTCTCAGAAAGCTTCTTTCCAGTTTTGAACTGAAGATATTTCCTTTTTCACCATAGCCCTCTATGGGATTCCAAATATCCCTTTGCCTATTCCACAAGAACAGCCTTAGCGAAAGGCTTCTTGAAGGGGAAGATGTAACTCTGTGAGTTGAATTAACAGAACACAGAGCAGTTTCTCAGAAAGCTTCTTTCCAGTTTTGAAGGGAAGATATTTCCTTTTTCACCATAGCCCTCTATGGGCTTCCAATATCCTTTGCCAGTTCACAAGAACAGCCTTAGTGAAAGGCTTCTTGAAGGAAAGATGTAACTCTGTGAGACGAAGTAACAGAACACAGAGCAGTTTCTCAGAAAGCTTCTTTCCAGTTTTGAGCGGAAGATATTTCCTTTTCACCATAGCCCTCTATGGGCTTCCAAATATCCTTTGCCAATTCCACAAGAACAGCCTTAGCGAAAGGCTTCTTGAAGGAAAGATGTAACTCTGTGAGATGAATTAACAGGATACAGTAGTTTCTCAGAAAGCTTCTTTCCAGTTTTGAGCGGAAGATATTTCCTTTTTCACCATAGCCCTCTCAGGGCTTCCAAATATCCTTGCCAATTCCACAAGAACAGACTTAGCGAAAGGCTTCTTGAAGGAAAGATGTAACTCTGTGAGACGAATTAACAGAACACACAGCAGTTTCTCAGAAAGCTTCTTTCCAGTTTTGAACGGAAGATATTTCCTTTTCACCATAGCCCTCTATGGGCTTCCAAATATCCTTGCCAATTCTACAGAACAGCCTTAGCGAAAGGCTTCTTGAAGGAAAGATGTAACTCTGTGAAATGAATTAACAGAACACAGAGCAGTTTCTCAGAAAGCTTCTTTCCGGTTTTGAACGGAAGATATTTGCATTTTCACCATAGCCCTCTCGGGCTTCCAAGAATCCTTTGCCAATTCCACAAGAACAGCCTTAGCGAAAGGCTTCTTGAAGGGAAAGATGTAACTCTGTGAGATGAATTAACAGAACACAGAGCAGTTTCTCAGAAAGCTTCCTTCCAGTTTTGAGCGGAAGATATTTCCTTTTCACCATAGCCCTCTGGGCTTCAGATATCCCTTTGCCAATTCCACAAGAACAGCCTTAGCGAAGTCTTCTTGAACGGAAAGATGTAACTCTGTGAGATGAATTAACAGAACACAGAGCAGTTTCTCAGAAAGCTTCTTTCCAGTTTTGAACTGAAGATATTTTTCACCATAGCCCTCTATGGGCTTCCAAGTATCCCTTGCCTATTCCACAAGAACAGCCTTAGCGAAGGCTTGAAGGAAAGATGTAACTCTGTGAGTTTAATTAACAGAACACAGAGCAGTTTCTCAGAAAGCTTCTTTCCAGTTTTGAAGGGAAGATATTTCCTTTTCACCATAGCCCTCTATGGGCTTCCAAATATCCTTTGCCCGTTCCACAAGAACAGCCTTAGCGAAAGGCTTCTTGAAGGAAAGATGTAACTCTGTGAGACAGTAACAGAACACAGAGCAGTTTCTCAGAAAGCTTCTTTCCAGTTTTGAGCGGAAGATATTTCCTTTTCACCATAGCCCTCTATGGGCTTCCAAATATCCTTTGCCAATTCCACAAGAACAGCCTTAGCGAAAGGCTTCTTGAAGGGAAAGATGTAACTCTGTGAGATGAATTAACAGGATACACAGTAGTTTCTCAGAGCTTCTTTCCAGTTTTGAACGGAAGATATTTCCTTTTTCACCATAGCCCTCTATGGGCTTCCAAATATCCTTTGCCAATTCACAAGAACAGACTTAGCGAAGGCTTCTTGAAGGGAAAGATGTAACTCTGTGAGACGAATTAACAGAACACACAGCAGTTTCTCAGAAAGCTTCTTTCCAGTTTTGAACCGAAGATATTTCCTTTTCACCATAGCCCTCTATGGGCTTCCAAATATCCTTGCCAATTCCACAAGAACAGCCTTAGCGAAAGGCTTCTTGAAGGGAAAGATGTAACTCTGTGAGATGAATTAACAGAACACAGAGCAGTTTCTCAAGCTTCTTTCCAGTTTTGAGCGGAAGATATTTCCTTTTTCACCATAGCCCTCTATGGGCTTCCAAATATCCTTTGCAATTCCACAAGAACAGCCTTAGCGAAGGCTTCTTGAAGGAAAGATGTACCTTTGTGAGATGAATTAACAGAACACAGAGCAGTTTCTCAGAAAGCTTCTTTCCAGTTTTGAACGGAAGATATTTCCTTTTTCACCATAGCCCTCTGGGCTTCCAAGTATCACTTTGCCAATTCCAGAAGAACAGCCTTAGGCGAAAGGCTACTTGATGGGAAGATGTAACTCTGTGAGATGAATTAACAGAACACAGAGCAGTTTCTCAGAAAGCTTCTTTCCAGTTTTGAACGGAAGATATTTCCTTTTCACCATAGCCCTCTACGGGCTTCCAAATATCCCTGCCAATTCCACAAGAACAGCTTTAGAAAGGCTTCTTGAAGGAAAGATGTAACTCTGTGAGATGAATTAACAGAACACAGCAGTTTCTCATAAAGCTTCTTTCCAGTTTTGAACGGAAGATATTTCCTTTTCACCATAGCCTCTATGGGCTTCAAGATCCCTTTGCCAATTCCACAAGAACAGCCTTAGCGAAAGGCTTCTTGAAGGAAGATGTAACTCTGTGAGATGAATTAACAGAACACAGAGCAGTTTCTCAGAAAGCTTCTTTCCAGTTTTCAACGGAAGATATTTCCTTTTTCACCATAGCCCTCTATGGGCTTCCAAATATCCTTTGCCAATTCCACAAGAACAGCCTTAGCGAAAAGGCTGTTGAAGGAAGATGTAACTCTGTGAGATGAATTAACAGAACACAGAGCAGTTTCTCAAAGCTTCTTTCCAGTTTTGAACGGAAGATATTTCCTTTTCACCAGCCCTCTAAGGGCTTCCAAGTATCACTTTGCCAATTCCACAAGAACAGCCTTAGCGAAAAGGCTACTTGAAGGGAAAGATGTAACTCTGTGAGATGAATTAACAGAACACAGAGCAGTTTCTCAGAAAGCTTCTTTCCAGTTTTGAGCGGAAGATATTTCCTTTTTCACCATAGCCCTCTATGGGCTTCAAATATCCCTTTGCCAATTCCACAAGAACAGCGCGAAAGGCTTCTTGAAGGAAAGATGTAACTCTGTGAGGATGAATTAACAGGATACACAGTAGTTTCTTGAAAGCTTCTTTCCAGTTTTGAGCGGAAGATATTTCCTTTTCACCATAGCCCTGTATGGGCTTCCAAATATCCTTTGCCAATTCCACAAGAACAGCCTTAGCGAAGGCTTGAAGGGAAAGATGTAACTCTGTGAGATGAATTAACAGAACACAGACCAGTTTCTCAGAAAGTTTCTTTCCAGTTTTCAGGAAGATATTTCCTTTTCACCATAGCCCTTCTATGGGCTTAAATATCCTTACCAATTCCACAAGAACAGCCTTAGCGAAAGGCTTCTTGAAGGAAAGATGTACCTCTGTGAGATGAATTAACAGAACACAGAGCAGTTTCTCAGAAAGCTTCTTTCCAGTTTTGAGCGGAAGATATTTTTTCACCATAGCCTCTAAGGGCTTCCAAGTATCACTTGCCAATTCCAGAAGAACAGCCTTAGCGAAGGCTACTTGATGGGAAAGATGTAACTCTGTGAGATGAATTAACAGAACACAGAGCAGTTTCTCAGAAAGCTTCTTTCCAGTTTTGAACGGAAGATATTTCCTTTTCACCATAGCCCTCTACGGGCTTCCAAATATCCTTTGCCAATTCCACAAGAACAGCCTTAGCGTGAAAGGCTTCTTGAAGGAAAGATGTAACCCTGTGAGATGAGTAACAGAACACAGAGCAGTTTCTCAGAAAGCTTCTTTCCAGTTTTGAACGGAAGATATTTCCTTTTTCACCATAGCCCTCTATGGGCTTCCAAATATCCTTGCCAATTCTACAAGAACAGCCTTAGCGAAAGGCTTCTTGAAGGAAAGATGTAACTCTGTGAGATGAATTAACAGAACACAGAGCACTTTCTCAGAAGCTTCTTTCCAGTTTTGAGCGGAAGATATTTGCTTTCACCATAGCCCTCTACAGGCTTCCAAGATCACTTTGCCAATTCACAAGAACAGCCTTGAAGAAAGGCTTCTTGAAGGGAAAGATGTAACTCTGTGAGATGAATTAACAGAACACACCAGTTTCTCAAAAGCTTCTTTCCAGTTTTGAGCGGAAGATATTTCCTTTTCACCATAGCCCTAAGGGCTTCCAAATATACCTTTGCCAATTCCACAAGAACAGCCTTGGCGAAAGGCTTCTTGAAGGAAAGATGTAACCTGTGAGATGAATTAACAGAACACAGAGCAGTTTCTCAGAAAGCTTCTTTCCAGTTTTGAACGGAAGATATTTCCTTTTCACCATAGCCCTCTATGGGCTTCCAAATATCCTTTGCCAATTCTACAAGAACAGCCTTAGCGAAAGGCTTCTTGAAGGAAAGATGTAACTCTGTGAAATGAATTAACAGAACACAGAGCAGTTTCTCAGAAAGCTTCTTTCCGGTTTTGAGCGGAAGATATTTGCTTTTTCACCATAGCCCTCTACGGGCTTCCAAGAATCCTTGCCAATTCCACAAGAACAGCCTTAGCAAAGGCTTCTTGAAGGAAAGATGTAACTCTGTGAGATGAATTAACAGAACACAGAGCAGTTTCTCAGAAAGCTTCTTTCCAGTTTTGAACTGAAGATATTTCCTTTTCACCATAGCCCTCTGGGCTTCCAAATATCCTTTGCCAATTCCAGAAGAACAGCCTTAGCGAAAGGCTTCTTGAAGGGAAAGATGTAACTCTGTGAGATGAATTAACAGAACACAGAGCAGTTTCTCAAAAGCTTCTTTCCAGTTTTGAACTGAAGATATTTCCTTTTCACCATAGCCCTATGGGCTTCCAAGTATCCTTGCCTATTCCACAAGAACAGCCTTAGCGAAAGGCTTCTTGAAGGAAAGATTTAACTCTGTGAGTTGAATTAACAGAACACAGAGCAGTTTCTCAGAAAGCTTCTTTCCAGTTTTGAACGGAAGATATTTCTTTTCACCATAGCCCTCTATGGGCTTCCAAATATCCTTTGCCAATTCCACAAGAACAGCCTTAGCGAAAGGCTTCTTGAAGGGAAAGATGTAACTCTGTGAGACGAAGTAACAGAACACAGAGCAGTTTCTCAAGCTTCTTTCCAGTTTTGAACGGAAGATATTTCCTTTTCACCATAGCCCTCTATGGGCTTCCAAATATCCCTTTGCCAATTCCACAAGAACAGCCTTAGCGAAAGGCTTCTTGAAGGGAAAGATGTAACTCTGTGAGATGAATTAACAGGATACACAGTAGTTTCTCAGAAAGGTTCTTTCCAGTTTTGAACGGAAGATATTTTTTCACCATAGCCCTCTATGGGCTTCAAATATCGCTTGCCAATTCCACAAGAACAGCCTTAGCGAAAGGCTTCTTGAAGGGAAAGATGTAACTCTGTGAGATGAATTAACAGAACACACAGCAGTTTCTCAGAAAGCTTCTTTCCAGTTTTGAACCGAAGATATTTCCGTTTTCACCATAGCCCTCTATGGGCTTCCAAATATCCTTTGCCAATTCCACAAGAACACCCTTAGCGAAAGCTTTTGAAGGGAAACATGTAACTCTGTGAGATGAATTAACAGAACACAGAGCAGTTTCTCATAAAGCTTCTTTCCAGTTTTGAGCGGAAGATATTTCCTTTTCACCATAGCCCTCTATGGACTTCAAATATCCCTTTGCCAATTCCACAAGAACAGCCTTAGCGAAAGGCTTCTTGAAGGGAAAGATGTAACTCTGTGAGATGAATTAACAGAACACAGACCAGTTTCTCAGAAAGTTTCTTTCCAGTTTTGAACCGAAGATATTTCCTTTTTCACCATAGCCCTTTATGGGCTTCCAAATATCCCTTTGCCAATTCCACAAGAACAGCCTTAGCGAAAGGCTTCTTGAAGGGAAAGATGTAACTCTGTGAGATGAAATAACAGGATACACAGTAGTTTCTCAGAAAGCTTCTTTCCAGTTTTGAATGGAAGATATTTCCTTTTTCACCATAGCCCTCTATGGGCTTCCAAATATCCTTTGCCAATTCACAAGAACAGCCTTAGCGAAGGCTTCTTTGAGGGAAAGATGTAACTCTGTGAGATGAATTAACAGAACACACAGCAGTTTCTCAGAAAGCTTCTTTCCAGTTTTGAACGGAAGATATTTCCTTTTTCACAATAGCCCTCTAAGGGCTTCCAAATATACCTTTGCAAACTCCACAAGAAGAGCCTTAGCGAAAGGCTTCTTGAAGGGAAAGATGTAACTCTGTGAGATGAAGTAACAGAACACAGAGCAGTTTCTCATAAAGCTTCTTTCCAGTTTTGAACGGAAGATATTTCCTTTTTCACCGCCCAGCCCTCTATGGGCTTCCAAATGTCCCTTGCCAATTCTACAAGAACAGCCTTAGCGAAAGGCTTCTTGAAGGAAAGATGTAACTCTGTGAAATGAATTAACAGAACACAGAGCAGTTTCTCAGAAAGCTTCTTTCGGTTTTGAACGGAAGATATTTGCTTTTCACCATAGCCCTCTATGGGCTTCCAAGAAATCCCTTTGCCAATTCCACAAGAACAGCCTTAGCGAAGGCTTCTTGAAGGGAAAGATGTAACTCTGTGAGATGAATTAACAGAACACACAGCAGTTTCTCAGAAAGCTTCTTTCAGTTTTGAGCGGAAGATATTTCCTTTTTCACCATAGCCCTCTAAGTTCTTCCAAATATACCTTGCCAACTCCACGAGAACAGCCTTAGCGAAAGGCTTTTGAAGGGAAAGATGTAACTCTGTGAGATGAATTAACAGAACACAGAGCAGTTTCTCAGAAAGCTTCTTTCCAGTTTTGAACTGAAGATATTTCCTTTTTCACCATAGCCCTCTATGGGATTCCAAATATCCCTTTGCCTATTCCACAAGAACAGCCTTAGCGAAAGGCTTCTTGAAGGGGAAGATGTAACTCTGTGAGTTGAATTAACAGAACACAGAGCAGTTTCTCAGAAAGCTTCTTTCCAGTTTTGAAGGGAAGATATTTCCTTTTTCACCATAGCCCTCTATGGGCTTCCAAATATCCCTTTGCCAATTCCACAAGAACAGCCTTAGTGAAAGGCTTCTTGAAGGGAAAGATGTAACTCTGTGAGACGAAGTAACAGAACACAGAGCAGTTTCTCAGAAAGCTTCTTTCCAGTTTTGAACGGAAGATATTTCCTTTTTCACCATAGCCCTCTATGGGCTTCCAAATATCCCTTTGCCAATTCCACAAGAACAGCCTTAGCGAAAGGCTTCTTGAAGGGAAAGATGTAACTCTGTGAGATGAATTAACAGAACACAGAGCAGTTTCTCAGAAAGCTTCTTTCCGGTTTTGAACGGAAGATAGTTGCTTTTTCACCGTAGCCCTCACGGGCTTCCAGAATCCTTTGCCAATTCCACAAGAACAGCCTAGCGAAAGGCTTCTTGAAGGGAAAGATGTAACTCTGTGAGATGAATTAACAGAACACACAGCAGTTTCTCAGAAAGCTTCTTTCCAGTTTTGAACGGAAGATATTTCCTTTTTCACCATAGCCCTCTAAGGTCTTCCAAATATACCTTTTCCAACTCCACGAGAACAGCCTTAGCGAAAGGCTTCTTGAAGGGAAAGATGTAAATCTGTGAGATGAATTAACATAACACAGAGCAGTTTCTCAGAAAGCTTCTTTCCAGTTTTGAACTGAAGATATTTCCTTTTTCACCATAGCCCTCTATGGGCTTCCAAATATCCCTTTGCCAATTCTACAGAACAGCCTTAGCGAAAGGCTTCTTGAAGGGAAAGATGTAACTCTGTGAAATGAATTAACAGAACACAGAGCAGTTTCTCAGAAAGCTTCTTTCCGGTTTTGAACGGAAGATATTTGCTTTTTCACCATAGCCCTCTACGGGCTTCCAAGAATCCCTTTGCCAATTCCACAAGAACAGCCTTAGCGAAAGGCTTCTTGAAGGGAAAGATGTAACTCTGTGAGATGAATTAACAGAACACAGAGCAGTTTCTCAGAAAGCTTCCTTCCAGTTTTGAACGGAAGATATTTCCTTTTTCACCATAGCCCTCTATGGGCTTCCAGATATCCCTTTGCCAATTCCACAAGAACAGCCTTAGCGAAAGTCTTCTTGAACGGAAAGATGTAACTCTGTGAGATGAATTAACAGAACACAGAGCAGTTTCTCAGAAAGCTTCTTTCCAGTTTTGAACTGAAGATATTTCCTATTTCACCATAGCCCTCTATGGGCTTCCAAGTATCCCTTTGCCTATTCCACAAGAACAGCCTTAGCGAAAGGCTTCTTGAAGGGAAAGATGTAACTCTGTGAGTTTAATTAACAGAACACAGAGCAGTTTCTCAGAGCTTCTTTCCAGTTTTGAAGGAAGATATTTCCTTTTTCACCATAGCCCTCTATGGGCTTCCAAATATCCTTTGCCAGTTCCACAAGAACAGCCTTAGCGAAAGGCTTCTTGAAGGAAAGATGTAACTCTGTGAGACAGTAACAGAACACAGAGCAGTTTCTCAGAAAGCTTCTTTCCAGTTTTGAACGGAAGATATTTCCTTTTCACCATAGCCCTCTATGGGCTTCCAAATATCCCTTTGCCAATTCCACAAGAACAGCCTTAGCGAAAGGCTTCTTGAAGGGAAAGATGTAACTCTGTGAGATGAATTAACAGGATACACAGTAGTTTCTCAGAAAGCTTCTTTCCAGTTTTGAACGGAAGATATTTCCTTTTTCACCATAGCCCTCTACGGGCTTCCAAATATCCCTTTGCCAATTCCACAAGAACAGACTTAGCGAAAGGCTTCTTGAAGGGAAAGATGTAACTCTGTGAGACGAATTAACAGAACACACAGCAGTTTCTCAGAAAGCTTCTTTCCAGTTTTGAACCGAAGATATTTCCTTTTTCACCATAGCCCTCTATGGGCTTCCAAATATCCCTTTGCCAATTCCACAAGAACAGCCTTAGCGAAAGGCTTCTTGAAGGGAAAGATGTAACTCTGTGAGATGAATTAACAGAACACAGAGCAGTTTCTCATAAAGCTTCTTTCCAGTTTTGAACGGAAGATATTTCCTTTTTCACCATAGCCCTCTATGGGCTTCCAAATGTCCCTTTGCCAATTCCACAAGAACAGCCTTAGCGAAAGGCTTCTTGAAGGGAAAGATGTACCTTTGTGAGATGAATTAACAGAACACAGAGCAGTTTCTCAGAAAGCTTCTTTCCAGTTTTGAACGGAAGATATTTCCTTTTTCACCATAGCCCTCTACGGGCTTCCAAATATCCCTTTGCCAATTCCACAAGAACAGCTTTAGCGAAAGGCTTCTTGAAGGGAAAGATGTAACTCTGTGAGATGAATTAACAGAACACCGAGCAGTTTCTCATAAAGCTTCTTTCCAGTTTTGAACGGAAGATATTTCCTTTTTCACCATAGCCCTCTATGGGCTTCCAAAGATCCCTTTGCCAATTCCACAAGAACAGCCTTAGCGAAAGGCTTCTTGAAGGGAAAGATGTAACTCTGTGAGATGAATTAACAGAACACAGAGCAGTTTCTCAGAAAGCTTCTTTCCAGTTTTCAACGGAAGATATTTCCTTTTTCACCATAGCCCTCTATGGGCTTCCAAATATCCCTTTGCCAATTCCACAAGAACAGCCTTAGCGAAAGGCTTCTTGACGGGAAAGATGTAACTCTGTGAGATGAATTAACAGAACACAGAGCAGTTTCTCAAGCTTCTTTCCAGTTTTGAGCGGAAGATATTTCACCATAGCCCTCTAAGGGCTTCCAAGTATCACTTTGCCAATTCCACAAGAACAGCCTTAGCGAAAGGCTACTTGATGGGAAAGATGTAACTCTGTGAGGTGAATTAACAGAACACAGAGCAGTTTCTCAGAAAGCTTCTTTCCAGTTTTGAACGGAAGATATTTCCTTTTTCACCATAGCCCTCTATGGGCTTCCAAATATCCCTTTGCCAATTCCACAAGAACAGCCTTAGCGAAAGGCTTCTTGAAGGGAAAGATGTAACTCTGTGAGATGAATTAACGGGATACACAGTAGTTTCTTAGAAAGCTTCTTTCCAGTTTTGAACGGAAGATATTTCCTTTTTCACCATAGCCCGCTATGGGCTTCCAAATATCACTTTGCCAATTCCACAAGAACAGCCTTAGCGAAAGGCTTCTTGAAGGGAAAGATGTAACTCTGTGAGATGAATTAACGGGATACACAGTAGTTTCTTAGAAAGCTTCTTTCCAGTTTTGAACGGAAGATATTTCCTTTTTCACCATAGCCCTCTAAGGGCTTCCATATACGTCTACTTGCAAACTCCACAAGAACAGCCTTAGCGAAAGGCTTCTTGAAGGGAAAGATGTAACTCTGTGAGATGAAGTAACAGAACACAGAGCAGTTTCTCAGAAAGATTCTTTCCAGTTTTGAACGGAAGATATTTCCTTTTTCACCATAGCCCTCTATGGGCTTCCAAATATCCCTTTGCCAATTCTACAAGAACAGCCTTAGCGAAAGGCTTCTTGTAGGGAAAGATGTAACTCTGTGAAATGAATTAACAGAACACAGAGCAGTTTCTCAGTAAAGCTTCTTCCAGTTTTGAGCGGAAGATATTTGCTTTTCACCATAGCCCTACGGGCTTCCAAGAATCCTTTGCAATTCCACAAGAACAGCCTTAGCGAAAGGCTTTTGAAGGAAAGATGTAACTCTGTGAGATGAATTAACAGAACACACAGCAGTTTCTCAGAAAGCTTCTTCCAGTTTTAACGGAAGTTATTTCCTTTTTCACCATAGCCCTCTAAGGGCTTCCAAATATACCTTGCCAACTCCACGAGAACAGCCTTAGCGAAAGGCTTGAAGGAAAGATGTAACTCTGTGAGATGAATTAAGAGAACACAGAGCAGTTTCTCAGAAAGCTTCTTTCCAGTTTTGAATGGAAGATATTTCCTTTTTCACCATAGCCCTCTATGGGCTTCCAAATATCCTTTGCCAATTCTACAAGAACAGCCTTAGCGAAAGGCTTCTTGAAGGAAAGATGTAACTGTGAAATGAATTAACAGAACACAGAGCAGTTTCTCAGGAAGCTTCTTTCCGGTTTTCAACGGAAGATATTTGCTTTTCACCATAGCCCTCACGGGCTTCCAAGAATCCTTTGCCAATTCCACAAGAACAGCCTTAGCGAAGGAAGGCTTCTTGAAGGAAAGATGTAACTCTGTGAGATGAATTAACAGAACACAGAGCAGTTTCTCAGAAGGCTTCTTTCCAGTTTTGAACTGAAGATATTTCCTTTTTCACCATAGCCCTCTATGGGCTTCCAAATATCCCTTTGCCAATTCCAGAAGAACAGCCTTAGCGAAAGGCTTCTTGAAGGGAAAGATGTAACTCTGTGAGATGAATTAACAGAACACAGAGCAGTTTCTCAGAAAGCTTCCTTCCAGTTTTGAACGGAAGATATTTCCTTTTTCACCGTAGCCCTCTATGGGCTTCCAAGTATCCCTTTACCAATTCCACAAGAACAGCCTTAGCGAAAGGCTTCTTGAAGGGAAAGATGTAACTCTGTGAGATGAATTAACAGAACACAGAGCAGTTTCTCAGAAAGCTTCTTTCCAGTTTTGAACGGAAGATATTTCCTTTTTCACCATAGCCCTCTATTTGCTTCCAAGTATCCCTTTGCCTATTCCACAAGAACAGCCTTAGCGAAAGGCTTCTAGAAGGGAAAGATGTAACTCTGTGAGTTGAATTAACAGAACACAGAGCAGTTTCTCAGAAAGCTTCTTTCCAGTTTTGAAGGGAAGATATTTCCTTTTTCACCATAGCCCTCTATGGGCTTCGAAATATCCCTTTGCCAATTCCACAAGAACAGCCTTAGCGAAAGGCTTCTTGAAGGGAAAGATGTAACTCTGTGAGATGAAGTAACAGAACACAGAGCAGTTTCTCAGAAAGCTTCTTTCCAGTTTTGAACGGAAGATATTTCCTTTTTCACCATAGCCCTCTATGGGCTTCCAAATATCCCTTTGCCAATTCCACAAGAACAGCCTTAGCGAAAGGCTTCTTGAAGGGAAAGATGTAACTCTGTGAGATGAATTAACGGGATACACAGTAGTTTCTCAGAAAGCTTCTTTCCAGTTTTGAACGGAAGATATTTCCTTTTTCACCATAGCCCTCTACGGGCTTCCAAGAATCCCTTTGCCAATTCCACAAGAACAGCCTTAGCGAAAGGCTTCTTGAAGGGAAAGATGTAACTCTGTGAGATGAATTAACAGAACACAGAGCAGTTTCTCAGAAAGCTTCTTTCCAGTTTTGAACGGAAGATATTTCCTTTTCCACCATAGCCCTCTAAGGGCTTCCAAGTATCACTTTGCCAATTCCAGAAGAACAGCCTTAGTGAAAGGCTACTTGATGGGAAAGATGTAACTCTGTGAGATGAATTAACAGAACACAGAGCAGTTTCTCAGAAAGCTTCTTTCCAGTTTTGAAGGGAAGATATTTTTTTTTTCACCATAGCCCTCTATGGGCTTCCAAGTATCCCTTTGCCAATTCCACAAGAACAGCCTTAGCGAAAGGCTTCTTGAAAGGAAAGATGTAACTCTGTGAGATGAATTAACAGAACACAGAGCAGTTTCTCATAAAGCTTCTTTCCAGTTTTGAACGGAAGATATTTCCTTTTTCACCATAGCCTCTGGGCTTCCAAGTATCCTTTGCCTATTCTACAAGAACAGCTTAGCGAAGGCTTCTTGAAGGGAAAGATGTAACTCTGTGAGTTGAATTAACAGAACACAGAGCAGTTTCTCAGAAAGCTTCTTTCCAGTTTTGAAGGGGAGATATTTTTTCACCATAGCCCTCTATGGCTTCCAAATATCCTTGCTAATTCCACAAGAACAGCCTTAGGGAAAGGCTTCTTGAAGGGAAAGATGTAACTCGTGAGATTTAAGTAACAGAACACAGAGCAGTTTCTCAGAAAGCTTCTTTCCAGTATGGAACGGAAGATATTTCCTTTTTCACCATAGCCCTCTATGGGCTTCCAAATATCCTTTGCCAATTCCACAAGAACAGCCTTAGCGAAAGGCTTCTTGAAGGGAAAGATGTAACCTGTGAGATGAATTAACAGAACACAGAGCAGTTTCTCAGAAAGCTTCTTTCCAGTTTTGAACGGAAGATATTTCCTTTTTCACCATAGCCCTCACGGGCTTCCAAATATCCTTTGCCAATTCTACAAGAACAGCCTTAGGGAAAGCTTTTGAAGGAAAGATGTAACTCTGTGGAAATGAATTAACAGAACACAGAGCAGTTTCTCAGAAAGTTTCTTCCGTTTTGAACGGAAGATATTTGCTTCCTTCACGGGCTTCCAAGAATCCTTTGCCAATTCCACAAGAACAGCCTTAGCGAAGGCTTCTTGAAGGGAAAGATGTAACTCTGTGAGATGAATTAACAGAACACAGAGCAGTTTCTCAGAAGGCTTCTTCCAGTTTTGAACTGAAGATATTTCTTTTCACCATAGCCCTCTATGGGCTTCCAAATATCCCTTTGCCAATTCCAGAAGAACAGCCTTAGCGAAAGGCTTCTTGAAGGGAAAGATGTAACTCTGTGAGATGAATTAACAGAACACAGAGCAGTTTCTCAGAAAGCTTCCTTCCAGTTTTGAACGGAAGATATTTCCTTTTTCACCGTAGCCCTCTATGGGCTTCCAAGTATCCCTTTGCCAATTCCACAAGAACAGCCTTAGCGAAAGGCTTCTTCAAGGGAAAGATGTAACTCTGTGAGATGAATTAACAGAACACAGAGCAGTTTCTCAGAAAGCTTCTTTCCAGTTTTGAACGGAAGATATTTCCTTTTTCACCATAGCCCTCTATGGGCTTCCAAGTATCCCTTTGCCTATTCCACAAGAACAGCCTTAGCGAAAGGCTTCTAGAAGGGAAAGATGTAACTCTGTGAGTTGAATTAACAGAACACAGAGCAGTTTCTCAGAAAGCTTCTTTCCAGTTTTGAAGGGAAGTTATTTCCTTTTTCACCATAGCCCTCTAAGGGCTTCGAAATATCCCTTTGCTAATTCCACAAGAACAGCCTTAGCGAAAGGCTTCTTGAAGGAAAGATGTAACTCTGTGAGATGAAGTAACAGAACACAGAGCAGTTTCTCAGAAAGCTTCTTCCAGTTTTGAACGGAAGATATTTCCTTTTCACCATAGCCCTCTATGGGCTTCCAAATATCCCTTGCTAATTCCACAAAAACAGCCTTGCGAAAGGCTCTTTGAAGGAAAGATGTAACTCTGTGAGATGAATTAACGGATACACAGTAGTTTCAGAAAGCTTCTTCCAGTTTTGAACGGAAGATATTTCCTTTTTCACCATAGCCCTATGGGCTTCCAAATATCACTTTGCCAATTCCACAAGAACAGCCTTAGCGAAAGCTTCTGAGGAAAGATGTAACTCTGTGAGATGAATTAACAGAACACACAGCAGTTTGTCAGAAAGCTTCTTTCCAGTTTTGAACGGAAGATATTTCCTTTTTCACCATAGCCCTCTAAGGGCTTCCAAATATACCTTTGCAAACTCCACAAGAACAGCCTTAGCGAAAGGCTTCTTGAATGGAAAGATGTAACTCTGTGAGATGAAGTAACAGAACACAGAGCAGTTTCTCAGAAAGCTTCTTTCCAGTTTTGAACGGAAGATATTTCCTTTTCACCATAGCCCTCTATGGGCTTCCAAATATCCTTTGCCAATTCTACAAGAACAGCCTTAGCGAAAGGCTTCTAGGAAAGATGTAACTGTGAAATGAATTAACAGAACACAGAGCAGTTTCTCAGAAAGCTTCTTTCCGGTTTTGAACGGAAGATATTTGCTTTTTCACCATAGCCTCACGGGCTTCCAAGAATCCTTTGCCAATTCCACAAGAACAGCCTTAGCGAAAGGCTTCTTGAAGGGAAAGATGTAACTCTGTGAGATGAATTAACAGAACACAGAGCAGTTTCTCAGAAAGCTTCTTTCCAGTTTTGAACGGAAGATATTTCCTTTTTCACCATAGCCCTCTAAGGGCTTCCAAGTATCACTTTGCCAATTCCAGAAGAACAGCCTTAGCGAAAGGCTACTTGATGGGAAAGATGTAACTCTGTGAGATGAATTAACAGAACACA
Source organism: Erythrocebus patas (assembly GCA_023783455.1). Lineage (NCBI taxonomy): Eukaryota > Metazoa > Chordata > Mammalia > Primates > Cercopithecidae > Erythrocebus > Erythrocebus patas. The sequence continues at coordinate 42,317 of JAKFHT010000477.1, forward strand.
GAGCAGTTTCTCAGAAAGCTTCTTTCCAGTTTTGAACGGAAGATATTTCCTTTTTCACCATAGCCCTCTATGGGCTTCCAAGTATCCCTTTGCCAATTCCACAAGAACAGCCTTAGCGAAAGGCTTCTTGAAGGGAAAGATGTAACTCTGTGAGATGAATTAACAGAACACAGAGCAGTTTCTCAGAAAGCTTCCTTCCAGTTTTGAACGGAAGATATTTCCTTTTTCACCATAGCCCTCTATGGCTTCGAATATCCTTGCTAATTCCACAAGAACAGCCTTAGCGAAAGGCTTCTTGAAAGGAAATATGTAACTCTGTGAGATGAATTAACAGAACACAGAGCAGTTTCTCATAAAGCTTCTTTCCAGTTTTGAACGGAAGATATTTCCTTTTTCACCATAGCCCTCTATGGGCTTCCAAGTATCCCTTTGCCTATTCCACAAGAACAGCCTTAGCGAAAGCCTTCTTGAAGGGAAAGATGTAACTCTGTGAGTTGAATTAACAGAACACAGAGCAGTTTCTCAGAAAGCTTCTTTCCAGTTTTGAAGGAAGATATTTCCTTTTCACCATAGCCCTCTATGAGCTTCCAAATATCCTTTGCCAATTCCACAAGAACAGCCTTGAAAGGCTTCTTGAAGGGAAAGATGTAACTCTGTGAGATGAAGTAACAGAACACAGAGCAGTTTCTCAGAAAGCTTCTTTCCAGTTTTGAACGGAAGATATTTCCTTTTTCACCATAGCCCTCTATGGGCTTCCAAGTATCCCTTGCCTATTCCACAAGAACAGCCTTAGCGAAAGGCTTCTTGAAGGAAAGATGTAACTCTGTGAGTTGAATTAACAGAACACAGAGCAGTTTCTCAGAAAGCTTCTTCCAGTTTTGAAGGAAGATATTTTTTTCACCATAGCCCTCTATGGGCTTCCAAATATCCTTTGCCAATTCCACAAGAACAGCCTTAGGGAAAGGCTTCTTCAAGGGAAAGATGTAACTCTGTGAGATGAAGTAACAGAACACAGAGCAGTTTCTCAGAAAGCTTCTTTCCAGTTTTGAACGGAAGATATTTCCTTTTTCACCATAGCCCTCTATGGGCTTCCAAATATCCTTTGCCAATTCCACAAGAACAGCCTTAGTGAAAGGCTTTGAAGGAAAGATGTAACTCTGTGAGATGAATTAGCAGGATACAGTAGTAGTTTCTCAGAAAGCTTTTTCCAGTTTTGAACGGAAGATATTTCCTTTTTCACCATAGCCCTCTATGGGCTTCCAAATATCCTTTGCTAATTCCACAAGAACAGCCTTAGCGAAAGGCTTCTTGGAGGAAAGATGTAACTCTGTGAGATGAATTAACAGAACACACAGCAGTTTCTCAGAAAGCTTCTTTCCAGTTTTGAACGGAAGATATTTCCTTTTTCACCATAGCCCTAAGGGCTTCCAAATATACCTTGCAAACTCCACAAGAACAGCCTTAGCGAAAGGCTTCTTGAAGGGAAAGATGTAACTCTGTGAGACGAAGTAACAGAACACAGAGCAGTTTCTCAGAAAGCTTCTTTCCAGTTTTGAACGGAAGATATTTTTTTTCACCATAGCCTCTATGGGCTTCCAAATATCCTTGCCAATTCTACAAGAACAGCCTTAGCGAAGGCTTCTTGTAGGAAAGATGTAACTGTGTGAAATGAATTAACAGAACACAGAGCAGTTTCTCAGAAAGCTTTTCCGGTTTTGAACGGAAGATATTTGCTTTTCACCATAGCCTACTGGCTTCCAAGAATCCTTTGCTAATTCCACAAGAACAGCCTTAGCGAAGGCTTCTTGAAGGAAAGATGTAACTCTGTGAGATGAATTAACAGAACACACAGCAGTTTCTCAGAAAGCTTCTTTCCAGTTTTGAACGGAAGATATTTCCTTTTTCACCATAGCCCTCTAAGGGCTTCCAAGTATCACTTTGCCAATTCCAGAAGAACAGCCTTAGTGAAAGGCTACTTGATGGGAAAGATGTAACTCTGTGAGATGAATTAACAGAACACAGAGCAGTTTCTCAGAAAGCTTCTTTCCAGTTTTGAAGGGAAGATATTTTTTTTTTCACCATAGCCCTCTATGGGCTTCCAAGTATCCCTTTGCCAATTCCACAAGAACAGCCTTAGCGAAAGGCTTCTTGAAAGGAAAGATGTAACTCTGTGAGATGAATTAACAGAACACAGAGCAGTTTCTCATAAAGCTTCTTTCCAGTTTTGAACGGAAGATATTTCCTTTTTCACCATAGCCCTCTATGGGCTTCCAAGTATCCCTTTGCCTATTCCACAAGAACAGCCTTAGCGAAAGGCTTCTTGAAGGGAAAGATGTAACTCTGTGAGTTGAATTAACAGAACACAGAGCAGTTTCTCAGAAAGCTTCTTTCCAGTTTTGAAGGGGAGATATTTCCTTTTTCACCATAGCCCTCTATGGGCTTCCAAATATCCCGTTGCCAATTCCACAAGAACAGCCTTAGGGAAAGGCTTCTTGAAGGGAAAGATGTAACTCTGTGAGACGAAGTAACAGAACACAGAGCAGTTTCTCAGAAAGCTTCTTTCCAGTATGGAACGGAAGATATTTCCTTTTTCACCATAGCCCTCTATGGGCTTCCAAATATCCCTTTGCCAATTCCACAAGAACAGCCTTAGCGAAAGGCTTCTTGAAGGGAAAGATGTAACTCTGTGAGATGAATTAACAGAACACAGAGCAGTTTCTCAGAAAGCTTCTTTCCAGTTTTGAACGGAAGATATTTCCTTTTTCACCATAGCCCTCTATGGGCTTCCAAATATCCCTTTGCCAATTCTACAAGAACAGCCTTAGGGAAAGGCTTCTTGAAGGGAAAGATGTAACTCTGTGAAATGAATTAACAGAACACAGAGCAGTTTCTCAGAAAGCTTCTTTCCGGTTTTGAACGGAAGATATTTGCTTTTTCACCATAGCCCTCTACGGGCTTCCAAGAATCCCTTTGCCAATTCCACAAGAACAGCCTTAGCGAAAGGCTTCTTGAAGGGAAAGATGTAACTCTGTGAGATGAATTAACAGAACACAGAGCAGTTTCTCAGAAGGCTTCTTTCCAGTTTTGAACTGAAGATATTTCCTTTTCACCATAGCCCTCTATGGGCTTCCAAATATCCTTTGCCAATTCCAGAAGAACAGCCTTAGCGAAAGGCTTCTTGAAGGGAAAGATGTAACTCTGTGAGATGAATTAACAGAACACAGAGCAGTTTCTCAGAAAGCTTCCTTCCAGTTTTGAACGGAAGATATTTCCTTTTCACCATAGCCCTCTATGGGCTTCCAAGTATCCTTGCCAATTCCACAAGAACAGCCTTAGCGAAAGGCTTCTTCAAGGGAAAGATGTAACTCTGTGAGATGAATTAACAGAACACAGAGCAGTTTCTCAGAAAGCTTCTTCCAGTTTTGAACGAAGATATTTTTTCACCATAGCCTCTATGGCTTCCAAATATCCTTGCCAATTCCAAGAACAGCCTTAGCGAAGGCTTTTGAAGGGAAAGATGTAACTCTGTGAGATGAATTAACAGAACACAGAGCAGTTTCTCAGAAAGCTTCTTTCCAGTTTTGAACGGAAGATATTTCCTTTTCACCATAGCCCTCTATGGGCTTCCAAATATCCCTTTGCCAATTCCACAAGAACAGCCTTAGAAAGGCTTTTGAAGGGAAAGATGTAACTCTGTGAGATGAATTAACAGAACACAGAGCAGTTTCTCAGAAAGCTTTTTCCAGTTTTGAACGGAAGATATTTTTTTTCACCATAGCCTCTATGGGCTTCCAAAGATCCTTTGCTAATTCCACAAGAACAGCCTTAGCGAAAGGCTTTTGAAGGGAAAGATGTAACTCTGTGAGATGAATTAACAGAACACAGAGCAGTTTCAGAAAGCTTCTTTCCAGTTTTGAACGGAAGATATTTTTTTTCACCATAGCCTCTATGGCTTCCAAAGATCCTTTGCTAATTCCACAAGAACAGCCTTAGCGAAAGGCTTCTTGAAGGGAAAGATGTAACTCTGTGAGATGAATTAACAGAACACAGAGCAGTTTCTCAGAAAGTTTCTTTCCAGTTTTGAACGGAAGATATTTCCTTTTTCACCATAGCCCTCTATGGGCTTCCAAATATCCCTTTGCCAATTCCACAAGAACAGCCTTAGCGAAAGGCTTCTTGAAGGGAAAGATGTAACTCTGTGAAATGAATTAACAGAACACAGAGCAGTTTCTCAGAAAGCTTCTTTCCGGTTTTGAACGGAAGATATTTGCTTTTTCACCATAGCCCTCTACGGGCTTCCAAGAATCCCTTTGCCAATTCCACAAGAACAGCCTTAGCGAAAGGCTTCTTGAAGGGAAAGATGTAACTCTGTGAGATGAATTAACAGAACACAGAGCAGTTTCTCAGAAAGCTTCTTTCCAGTTTTGAACGGAAGATATTTCCTTTTTCACCATAGCCCTCTAAGGGCTTCCAAGTATCACTTTGCCAATTCCAGAAGAACAGCCTTAGCGAAAGGCTACTTGATGGGAAAGATGTAACTCTGTGAGATGAATTAACAGAACACAGAGCAGTTTCTCAGAAAGCTTCTTTCCAGTTTTGAACGGAAGATATTTCCTTTTTCACCATAGCCCTCTATGGGCTTCCAAGTATCCTTTGCCAATTCCACAAGAACAGCCTTAGCGAAAGGTTTTGAAGGGAAAGATGTAACTCTGTGAGATGAATTAACAGAACACAGAGCAGTTTCTCAGAAAGCTTCCTTCCAGTTTTGAACGGAAGATATTTCCTTTTCACCATAGCCCTCTATGGGCTTCCAAATATCCTTGCCAATTCCACAAGAACAGCCTTAGCGAAAGGCTTCTTGAAGGGAAAGATGTAACTCTGTGAGATGAATTAACAGAACACAGAGCAGTTTCTCATAAAGCTTCTTTCCAGTTTTGAACGGAAGATATTTCCTTTTTCACCATAGCCCTCTATGGGCTTCCAAGTATCCTTTGCCTATTCACAAGAACAGCCTTAGCGAAAGGCTTCTTGAAGGGAAAGATGTAACTCTGTGAGTTGAATTAACAGAACACAGAGCAGTTTCTCAGAAAGCTTCTTCCAGTTTTGAAGGAAGATATTTCCTTTTTCACCATAGCCCTCTATGAGCTTCCAAATATCCCTTTGCCAATTCCACAAGAACAGCCTTAGCGAAAGGCTTCTTGAAGGGAAAGATGTAACTCTGTGAGATGAAGTAACAGAACACAGAGCAGTTTCTCAGAAAGCTTCTTTCCAGTTTTGAACGGAAGATATTTCCTTTTTCACCATAGCCCTCTATGGGCTTCCAAGTATCCCTTTGCCTATTCCACAAGAACAGCCTTAGCGAAAGGCTTCTTGAAGGGAAAGATGTAACTCTGTGAGTTGAATTAACAGAACACAGAGCAGTTTCTCAGAAAGCTTCTTTCCAGTTTTGAAGGGAAGATATTTTTTTTTTCACCATAGCCCTCTATGGGCTTCCAAATATCCCTTTGCCAATTCCACAAGAACAGCCTTAGGGAAAGGCTTCTTCAAGGGAAAGATGTAACTCTGTGAGATGAAGTAACAGAACACAGAGCAGTTTCTCAGAAAGCTTCTTTCCAGTTTTGAACGGAAGATATTTCCTTTTTCACCATAGCCCTCTATGGGCTTCCAAATATCCCTTTGCCAATTCCACAAGAACAGCCTTAGCGAAAGGCTTCTTGAAGGGAAAGATGTAACTCTGTGAGATGAATTAGCAGGATACACAGTAGTTTCTCAGAAAGCTTCTTTCCAGTTTTGAACGGAAGATATTTCCTTTTTCACCATAGCCCTCTATGGGCTTCCAAATATCCCTTTGCCAATTCCACAAGAACAGCCTTAGCGAAAGGCTTCTTGGAGGGAAAGATGTAACTCTGTGAGATGAATTAACAGAACACACAGCAGTTTCTCAGAAAGCTTCTTTCCAGTTTTGAACGGAAGATATTTCCTTTTTCACCATAGCCCTCTAAGGGCTTCCAAATATACCTTTGCAAACTCCACAAGAACAGCCTTAGCGAAAGGCTTCTTGAAGGGAAAGATGTAACTCTGTGAGACGAAGTAACAGAACACAGAGCAGTTTCTCAGAAAGCTTCTTTCCAGTTTTGAACGGAAGATATTTCCTTTTTCACCATAGCCCTCTATGGGCTTCCAAATATCCTTTGCTAATTCCACAAGAACAGCCTTAGCGAAAGGCTTCTTGTAGGAAAGATGTAACTCTGTGAAATGAATTAACAGAACACAGAGCAGTTTCTCAGAAAGCTTCTTTCCGGTTTTGAGCGGAAGATATTTGCTTTTCACCATAGCCCTCTACGGGCTTCCAAGAATCCTTTGCCAATTCCACAAGAACAGCCTTAGCGAAAGGCTTTGAAGGGAAAGATGTAACTCTGTGAGATGAATTAACAGAACACACAGCAGTTTCTCAGAAAGCTTCTTTCCAGTTTTGAACGGAAGATATTTCCTTTTTCACCATAGCCCTCTAAGGGCTTCCAAATATACCTTTGCCAACTCCACGAGAACAGCATTAGCGAAAGGCTTCTTGAAGGGAAAGATGTAACTCTGTGAGATGAATTGACAGAACACAGAGCAGTTTCTCAGAAAGCTTCTTTCCGGTTTTGAACGGAAGATATTTGCTTTTTCACCATAGCCCTCTACGGGCTTCCAAGAATCCCTTTGCCAATTCCACAAGAACAGCCTTAGCGAAAGGCTTCTTGAAGGGAAATATGTAACTCTGTGAGATGAATTAACAGAACACAGAGAAGTTTCTCAGAAAGCTTCCTTCCAGTTTTGAACGGAAGATGTTTCCTTTTTCACCGTAGCCCTCTATGGGCTTCCAAATATCCCTTTGCCAATTCCACAAGAACAGCCTTAGCGAAAGGCTTCTTGAAGGGAAAGATGTAACACTATGAGATGAATTAACAGAACACAGAGCAGTTTCTCAGAAAGCTTCCTTCCAGTTTTGAACGGAAGATATTTTTTTTCACCATAGCCTCTATGGGCTTCCAAATATCCCTTTGCCAATTCCACAAGAACAGCCTTAGCGAAAGGCTTCTTGAAGGGAAAGATGTAACTCTGTGAGATGAATTAACAGAACACAGAGCAGTTTCTCATAAAGCTTCTTTCCAGTTTTGAACTGAAGATATTTCCTTTTTCACCATAGCCCTCTATGGGCTTCCAAATATCCTTTGCCTATTCCACAAGAACAGCCTTAGCGAAGGCTTCTTGAAGGGAAAGATGTAACTCTATGAGTTGAATTAACAGAACACAGAGCAGTTTCTCAAGCTTCTTTCCAGTTTTGAAGGAAGATATTTCCTTTTTCACCATAGCCTCTATGGGCTTCCAAATATACCTTTGCCAACTCCACAAGAACAGCCTTAGCGAAGGCTTCTTGAAGGAAAGATGTAACTCTGTGAGATGAAGTAACAGAACACAGAGCAGTTTCTCAGAAAGCTTCTTTGCAGTTTTGAACGGAAGATATTTCCTTTTTCACCATAGCCCTCTATGGGCTTCAAATATCCTTTGCCAATTCCACAAGAACAGCCTTAGCGAAAGGCTTTTGAAGGGAAAGATGTAACTCTGTGAGATGAATTAACAGGATACACAGTAGTTTCTCAGAAAGCTTCTTTCCAGTTTTGAGCGGAAGATATTTCCTTTTTCACCATAGCCCTCTGGGCTTCCAAATATCCCTTTGCTAATTCCACAAGAACAGCCTTAGCGAAAGGCTTCTTGAAGGCAAAGATGTAACTCTGTGAGATGAATTAACAGAACACACAGCAGTTTCTCATAAAGCTTCTTTCCAGTTTTGAAGCGGAAGATATTTCCTTTTTCACCATAGCCCTGTATGGGCTTCCAAATATCCCTTTGCCAATTCCACAAGAACAGCCTTAGCGAAGGCTTCTTGAAGGAAAGATGTAACTCTGTGAGATGAATTAACAGAACACAGAGCAGTTTCTCATAAAGCTTCTTTCCAGTTTTGAGCGGAAGATATTTCCTTTTTCACCATAGCCTCTATGGGCTTCCAAATGTCCTTTGCCAATTCCACAAGAACAGCCTTAGCGAAGGCTTCTTGAAGGGAAAGATGTAACTGTGAGATGAATTAACAGAACACAGAGCAGTTTCTCAGAAAGCTTCTTTCCAGTTTTGAGCGGAAGATATTTCCTTTTCACCATAGCCCTCTATGGGCTTCCAAATATCCTTTGCCAATTCTACAAGAACAGCCTTAGCGAAGGCTTCTTGAAGGAAAGATGTAACTCTGTGAAATGAATTAACAGAACACAGAGCAGTTTCTCAGAAAGCTTCTTTCCGGTTTTGAACGGAAGATATTTGCTTTTTCACCATAGCCCTCTAAGGGCTTCCAAATATCCTTTGCCAATTCCACAAGAACAGCCTTAGCGAAAGGCTTCTTGAAGGGAAAGATGTAACTCTGTGAGATGAATTAACAGAACACAGAGCAGTTTCTCAAGCTTCTTTCCAGTTTTGAACTGAAGATATTTCCTTTTTCACCATAGCCTCTATGGGCTTCCAAATATCCTTTGCCAATTCCAGAAGAACAGCCTTAGCGAAAGGCTTCTTGAAGGAAAGATGTAACTCTGTGAGATGAATTAACAGAACACAGAGCAGTTTCTCAGAAAGCTTCCTTCCAGTTTTGAAGCGGAAGATATTTCCTTTTTCACCGTAGCCCTCTATGGGCTTCCAAGTATCCTTTGCCAATTCCACAAGAACAGCCTTAGCGAAAGGCTTCTTGAAGGAAAGATGTAACTCTGTGAGATGAATTAACAGAACACAGAGCAGTTTCTCAGAAAGCTTCTTTCCAGTTTTGAGCGGAAGATATTTCCTTTTCACCATAGCCCTCTATGGGCTTCCAAGTATCCTTTGCCTATTCCACAAGAACAGCCTTAGCGAAGGCTTCTTGAAGGGAAAGATGTAACTCTGTGAGTTGAATTAACAGAACACAGAGCAGTTTCTCAAGCTTCTTTCCAGTTTTGAAGGAAGATATTTCCTTTTTCACCATAGCCCTCTATGGGCTTCAAATATCCTTTGCCAATTCCACAAGAACAGCCTTAGCGAAAGGCTTCTTGAAGGAAAGATGTAACTCTGTGAGATGAATTAACAGAACACAGAGCAGTTTCTCAAGCTTCTTTCCAGTTTTGAGCGGAAGATATTTCCTTTTTCACCATAGCCCTCTATGGGCTTCCAAATATCCCTTTGCCAATTCCACAAGAACAGCCTTAGCGAAAGGCTTCTTGAAGGGAAAGATGTAACTCTGTGAGATGAATTAACAGGATACACAGTAGTTTCTCAGAAAGCTTCTTTCCAGTTTTGAACGGAAGATATTTCCTTTTTCACCATAGCCCTCTATGGGCTTCCAAATATCCCTTTGCCAATTCCACAAGAACAGCCTTAGCGAAAGGCTTCTTGAAGGGAAAGATGTAACTCTGTGAGATGAATTAACAGAACACACAGCAGTTTCTCAGAAAGCTTCTTTCCAGTTTTGAACGGAAGATATTTCCTTTTTCACCATAGCCCTCTAAGGGCTTCCAAATATACCTTTGCCAACTCCACAAGAACAGCCTTAGCGAAAGGCTTCTTGAAGGGAAAGATGTAACTCTGTGAGATGAAGTAACAGAACACAGAGCAGTTTCTCAGAAAGCTTCTTTCCAGTTTTGAACGGAAGATATTTCCTTTTTCACCATAGCCCTCTATGGGCTTCCAAATATCCCTTTGCCAATTCTACAAGAACAGCCTTAGCGAAAGGCTTCTTGTAGGGAAAGATGTAACTCTGTGAAATGAATTAACAGAACACAGAGCAGTTTCTCAGAAAGCTTCTTTCCGGTTTTGAACGGAAGATATTTGCTTTTTCACCATAGCCCTCTACGGGCTTCCAAGAATCCCTTTGCCAATTCCACAAGAACAGCCTTAGCGAAAGGCTTCTTGAAGGGAAAGATGTAACTCTGTGAGATGAATTAACAGAACACACAGCAGTTTCTCAGAAAGCTTCTTTCCAGTTTTGAACGGAAGATATTTCCTTTTTCACCATAGCCCTCTAAGGGCTTCCAAATATACCTTTGCCAACTCCACAAGAACAGCCTTAGCGAAAGGCTTCTTGAAGGGAAAGATGTAACTCTGTGAGATGAATTAACAGAACACAGAGCAGTTTCTCAGAAAGCTTCTTTCCGGTTTTGAACGGAAGATATTTGCTTTTTCACCATAGCCCTCTACGGGCTTCCAAGAATCCCTTTGCCAATTCCACAAGAACAGCCTTAGCGAAAGGCTTGAAGGAAAGATGTAACTCTGTGAGATGAATTAACAGAACACAGAGCAGTTTCTCAGAAAGCTTCTTTCCAGTTTTGAACTGAAGATATTTCCTTTTTCACCATAGCCCTCTATGGGCTTCAAATATCCTTTGCCAATTCCAGAAGAACAGCCTTAGCGAAAGGCTTTTGAAGGGAAAGATGTAACTCTGTGAGATGAATTAACAGAACACAGAGCAGTTTCTCAGAAAGCTTCCTTCCAGTTTTGAGCGGAAGATATTTCCTTTTCACCATAGCCCTCTATGGGCTTCCAAATATCCTTTGCTAATTCCACAAGAACAGCCTTAGCGAAAGGCTTCTTGAAGGGAAAGATGTAACTCTGTGAGATGAATTAACAGAACACAGAGCAGTTTCTCAGAAAGCTTCTTTCCAGTTTTGAGCGGAAGATATTTCCTTTTCACCATAGCCCTCTATGGGCTTCCAAGTATCCTTTGCCTATTCCACAAGAACAGCCTTAGCGAAAGGCTTCTTGAAGGGAAAGATGTAACTCTGTGAGATGAATTAACAGAACACAGAGCAGTTTCTCAGAAAGCTTCTTTCCAGTTTTGAAGCGGAAGATATTTCCTTTTCACCATAGCCCTCTATGGGCTTCAAATATCCTTTTCCAATTCCACAAGAACAGCCTTAGCGAAAGGCTTCTTGAAGGGAAAGATGTAACTCTGTGAGATGAATTAACAGGATACACAGTAGTTTCTCAGAAAGCTTCTTTCCAGTTTTGAACGGAAGATATTTCCTTTTTCACCATAGCCCTCTATGGGCTTCCAAATATCCCTTTGCCAATTCCACAAGAACAGCCTTAGCGAAAGGCTTCTTGAAGGGAAAGATGTAACTCTGTGAGATGAATTAACAGAACACACAGCAGTTTCTCAGAAAGCTTCTTTCCAGTTTTGAACGGAAGATATTTCCTTTTTCACCATAGCCCTCTATGGGCTTCCAAATATACCTTTGCCAACTCCACAAGAACAGCCTTAGCGAAAGGCTTCTTGAAGGGAAAGATGTAACTCTGTGAGATGAAGTAACAGAACACAGAGCAGTTTCTCAGAAAGCTTCTTTCCAGTTTTGAACGGAAGATATTTCCTTTTTCACCATAGCCCTCTATGGGCTTCCAAATATCCCTTTGCCAATTCCACAAGAACAGCCTTAGCGAAAGGCTTCTTGAAGGGAAAGATGTAACTCTGTGAGATGAATTAACAGGATACACAGTAGTTTCTCAGAAAGCTTCTTTCCAGTTTTGAACGGAAGATATTTCCTTTTTCACCATAGCCCTCTATGGGCTTCCAAATATCCCTTTGCCAATTCCACAAGAACAGCCTTAGCGAAAGGCTTCTTGAAGGAAAGATGTACCTCTGTGAGATGAATTAACAGAACACACAGCAGTTTCTCAGAAAGCTTTTTCCAGTTTTGAAGCGGAAGATATTTCCTTTTCACCATAGCCCTCTAAGGGCTTCCAAATATACCTTTGCCAACTCCACAAGAACAGCCTTAGCGAAAGGCTTCTTGAAGGGAAAGATGTAACTCTGTGAGATGAAGTAACAGAACACAGAGCAGTTTCTCAGAAAGCTTCTTTCCAGTTTTGAGCGGAAGATATTTTTTTTCACCATAGCCCTCTATGGGCTTCCAAATATCCTTGCCAATTCCACAAGAACAGCCTTAGAGAAAGGCTTCTTGAAGGGAAAGATGTAACTCTGTGAAATGAATTAACAGAACACAGAGCAGTTTCTCAGAAAGCTTCTTTCCAGTTTTGAGCGGAAGATATTTGCTTTTCACCATAGCCCTCTAAGGGCTTCCAAATATCCTTTGCCAATTCCACAAGAACAGCCTTAGCGAAAGGCTTCTTGAAGGAAAGATGTAACTCTGTGAGATGAATTAACAGAACACACAGCAGTTTCTCAGAAAGCTTCTTTCCAGTTTTGAACGGAAGATATTTCCTTTTCACCATAGCCCTCTATGGGCTTCCAAATATCCTTTTCCAATTCCACAAGAACAGCCTTAGCGAAAGGCTTCTTGAAGGAAAGATGTAACTCTGTGAGATGAATTAACAGAACACAGAGCAGTTTCTCATAAAGCTTCTTTCCAGTTTTGAACGGAAGATATTTCCTTTTCACCATAGCCTCTATGGGCTTCCAAATATCCTTTGCCAATTCCACAAGAACAGCCTTAGCGAAAGGCTTCTTGAAGGGAAAGATGTAACTCTGTGAGATGAATTAACAGAACACAGAGCAGTTTCTCAGAAAGCTTCTTTCCAGTTTTGAACGGAAGATATTTTTTTCACCATAGCCCTCTATGGGCTTCCAAATATCCTTTGCCAATTCCACAAGAACAGCCTTAGCGAAAGGCTTTGAAGGGAAAGATGTAACTCTGTGAGATGAATTAACAGAACACAGAGCAGTTTCTCATAAAGCTTCTTTCCAGTTTTCAACGGAAGATATTTCCTTTTCACCATAGCCCTCTATGGGCTTCCAAATATCCTTTGCCAATTCCACAAGAACAGCCTTAGCGAAAGGCTTCTTGAAGGAAAGATGTAACTCTGTGAGATGAATTAACAGAACACAGAGCAGTTTCTCAGAAAGCTTCCTTCCAGTTTTGAACGGAAGATATTTCCTTTTTCACCATAGCCCTCTATGGGCTTCCAAATATCCTTGCCAATTCCACAAGAACAGCCTTAGCGAAGGCTTCTTGAAGGAAAGATGTAACTCTGTGAGATGAATTAACAGGATACACAGTAGTTTCTCAGAAAGCTTCTTTCCAGTTTTGAACGGAAGATATTTCCTTTTTCACCATAGCCCTCTATGGGCTTCCAAATATCACTTTGCCAATTCCACAAGAACTGCCTTAGCGAAAGGCTTCTTGAAGGGAAAGATGTAACTCTGTGAGATGAATTAACAGAACACACAGCAGTTTCTCAGAAAGCTTCTTTCCAGTTTTGAACGGAAGATATTTCCTTTTTCACCATAGCCCTCTAAGGGCTTCCAAATATACCTTTGCAAACTCCACAAGAACAGCCTTAGCGAAAGGATTCTTGAAGGGAAAGATGTAACTCTGTGAGATGAAGTAACAGAACACAGAGCAGTTTCTCAGAAAGCTTCTTTCCAGTTTTGAACGGAAGATATTTCCTTTTTCACCATAGCCCTCTATGGGCTTCCAAATATCCCTTAGCCAATTCTACAAGAACAGCCTTAGAGAAAGGCTTCTTGTAGGATAAGATGTAACTCTGTGAAATGAATTAACAGAACACAGAGCAGTTTCTCAGAAAGCTTCTTTCCGGTTTTGAACGGAAGATATTTCCTTTTTCACCATAGCCCTCTATGGGCTTCCAAATATCCCTTTGCCAATTCTACAAGAACAGCCTTAGCGAAAGGCTTCTTGAAGGGAAAGATGTAACTCTGTGAGATGAATTAACAGAACACAGAGCACTTTCTCATAAAGTTTCTTTCCAGTTTTGAACGGAAGATATTTCCTTTTTCACCATAGCCCTCTATGGGCTTCCAAATATCCCTTTGCCAATTCCACAAGAACAGCCTTAGCGAAAGGCTTCTTGAAGGGAAAGATGTAACTCTGTGAGATGAATTAACAGAACACAGAGCAGTTTCTCAAGCTTCTTTCCAGTTTTGAGCGGAAGATATTTCCTTTTCCACCATAGCCCTCTATGGGCTTCCAAATATCCTTTGCCAATTCCAGAAGAACAGCCTTAGCGAAAGGCTTCTTGAAGGGAAAGATGTAACTCTGTGAGATGAATTAACAGAACACAGAGCAGTTTCTCAGAAAGCTTCTTTCCAGTTTTGAGCGGAAGATATTTCCTTTTTCACCATAGCCCTCTATGGGCTTCCAAATATCCTTTGCCAATTCCACAAGAACAGCCTTAGCGAAGGCTTCTTGAAGGAAAGATGTAACTCTGTGAGATGAATTAACAGGACACAGAGCAGTTTCTCATAAAGTTTCTTTCCAGTTTTGAACGGAAGATATTTCCTTTTCACCATAGCCCTCTATGGGCTTCCAAATATCCTTGCCAATTCCACAAGAACAGCCTTAGCGAAAGGCTTCTTGAAGGAAAGATGTAACTCTGTGAGATGAATTAACAGAACACAGAGCAGTTTCTCAGAAAGCTTCTTTCCGGTTTTGAGCGGAAGATATTTCCTTTTTCACCATAGCCCTCTATGGGCTTCCAAATATCCTTTGCCAATTCCACAAGAACAGCCTTAGCGAAGGCTTCTTGAAGGGAAAGATGTAACTCTGTGAGATGAATTAACAGAACACAGAGCAGTTTCTCAGAAAGCTTCTTTCCAGTTTTGAACGGAAGATATTTCCTTTTTCACCATAGCCCTCTATGGGCTTCCAAGTATCCCTTTGCCTATTCCACAAGAACAGCCTTAGCGAAAGGCTTCTTGAAGGGAAAGATGTAACTCTGTGAGATGAATTAACAGAACACAGAGCAGTTTCTCAGAAAGCTTCTTTCCAGTTTTGAACGGAAGATATTTCCTTTTTCACCATAGCCCTCTAAGGGCTTCCAAATATCACTTTGCCAATTCCACAAGAACAGCCTTAGCGAAAGGCTTCTTGAAGGGAAAGATGTAACTCTGTGAGATGAAGTAACAGAACACAGAGCAGTTTCTCAGAAAGCTTCTTTCCAGTTTTGAACGGAAGATATTTCCTTTTTCACCATAGCCCTATGGGCTTCCAAATATCCTTTGCCAATTCCACAAGAACAGCCTTAGCGAAAGGCTTTGAAGGGAAAGATGTAACTCTGTGAGATGAATTAACAGAACACAGAGCAGTTTCTCAAGCTTCTTTCCAGTTTTGAACGGAAGATATTTCCTTTTTCACCATAGCCCTCTATGGGCTTCCAAGTATCCCTTTGCCAATTCCACAAGAACAGCCTTAGCGAAAGGCTTCTTGAAGGGAAAGATGTAACTCTGTGAGTTGAATTAACAGAACACAGAGCAGTTTCTCAGAAAGCTTCTTTCCAGTTTTGAACGGAAGATATTTCCTTTTTCACCATAGCCCTCTATGGGCTTCCAAATATCCCTTTGCCAATTCCACAAGAACAGCCTTAGCGAAAGGCTTCTTGAAGGGAAAGATGTAACTCTGTGAGATGAATTAACAGGATACACAGTAGTTTCTCAGAAAGCTTCTTTCCAGTTTTGAACGGAAGATATTTCCTTTTTCACCATAGCCCTCTATGGGCTTCCAAATATCCCTTTGCCAATTCCACAAGAACAGCCTTAGCGAAAGGCTTCTTGAAGGGAAAGATGTAACTCTGTGAGATGAATTAACAGAACACAGAGCAGTTTCTCAGAAAGCTTCTTTCCAGTTTTGAACGGAAGATATTTCCTTTTTCACCATAGCCCTCTAAGGGCTTCCAAATATACCCTTGCCAACTCCACAAGAACAGCCTTGGCGATAGGCTTCTTGAAGGGAAAGATGTAACTCTGTGAGATGAAGTAACAGAACACAGAGCAGTTTCTCAGAAAGCTTCTTTCCAGTTTTGAACGGAAGATATTTCCTTTTTCACCATAGCCCTATGGGCTTCCAAATATCCTTGCCAATTCTACAAGAACAGCCTTAGCGAAAGGCTTCTTGGAGGAAAGATGTAACTCTGTGAAATGAATTAACAGAACACAGAGCAGTTTCTCAGAAAGCTTCTTTCAGTTTTGAGCGGAAGATATTTGCTTTTTCACCATAGCCTCTATGGGCTTCCAAGATCCTTTGCCAATTCCACAAGAACAGCCTTAGCGAAGGCTTCTTGAAGGGAAAGATGTAACTCTGTGAGGTGAATTAACAGAACACACAGCAGTTTCTCAGAAAGCTTCTTCCAGTTTTGAACGGAAGATATTTTTCACCATAGCCCTCTAGGGCTTCCAAATATCCTTGCCAATTCCACAAGAACAGCCTTAGCGAAGGCTTCTTGAAGGGAAAGATGTAACTCTGTGAGATGAATTAACAGAACACAGAGCAGTTTCTCATAAAGTTTCTTTCCAGTTTTGAACGGAAGATATTTCCTTTTTCACCATAGCCCTCTATGGGCTTCCAAATATCCTTTGCCAATTCCACAAGAACAGCCTTAGCGAAAGGCTTTGAAGGGAAAGATGTAACTCTATGAGATGAATTAACAGAACACAGAGCAGTTTCTCAGAAAGCTTCTTTCCAGTTTTGAACGGAAGATATTTCCTTTTCACCATAGCCCTCTATGGGCTTCCAAGTATCCTTTGCCAATTCCACAAGAACAGCCTTAGCGAAAGGCTTTGAAGGAAAGATGTAACTCTGTGAAATGAATTAACAGAACACAGAGCAGTTTCTCAGAAAGCTTCTTTCCAGTTTTGAACGGAAGATATTTCCTTTTTCACCATAGCCCTCTAAGGGCTTCCAAATATCCCTTTGCCAATTCCACAAGAACAGCCTTAGCGAAAGGCTTCTTGAAGGGAAAGATGTAACTCTGTGAGATGAAGTAACAGAACACAGAGCAGTTTCTCAGAAAGCTTCTTTCCAGTTTTGAACGGAAGATATTTCCTTTTTCACCATAGCCCTCTATGGGCTTCCAAATATCCCTTTGCCAATTCCAGAAGAAGAGCCTTAGCGAAAGGCTTCTTGAAGGGAAAGATGTAACTCTGTGAGATGAATTAACAGAACACAGAGCAGTTTCTCAGAAAGCTTCTTTCCAGTTTTGAACGGAAGATATTTCCTTTTTCACCATAGCCCTCTAAGGGCTTCCAAATATCCCTTTGCCAATTCCACAAGAACAGCCTTAGCGAAAGGCTTCTTGAAGGGAAAGATGTAACTCTGTGAGATGAATTAACAGAACACAGAGCAGTTTCTCAGAAAGCTTCTTTCCAATTTTGAACGGAAGATATTTCCTTTTTCACCATAGCCCTCTATGGGCTTCCAAATATCCCTTTGCCAATTCCACAAGAACAGCCTTAGCGAAAGGCTTCTTGAAGGGAAAGATGTAACTCTGTGAGATGAATTAACAGAACACACAGCAGTTTCTCAGAAAGCTTCTTTCCAGTTTTGAACGGAAGATATTTCCTTTTTCACCATAGCCCTCTATGGGCTTCCAAATATACCTTTGCCAACTCCACAAGAACAGCCTTAGCGAAAGGCTTCTTGAAGGGAAAGATGTAACTCTGTGAGATGAATTAACAGAACACAGAGCAGTTTCTCATAAAGTTTCTTTCCAGTTTTGAACGGAAGATATTTCCTTTTTCACCATAGCCCTCTATGGGCTTCCAAATATCCCTTTGCCAATTCCACAAGAACAGCCTTAGCGAAAGGCTTCTTGAAGGGAAAGATGTAACTCTGTGAGATGAATTAACAGAACACAGAGCAGTTTCTCAGAAAGCTTCTTTCCAGTTTTGAACGGAAGATATTTCCTTTTTCACCATAGCCTCTATGGGCTTCCAAATATCCTTTGCCAATTCCACAAGAACAGCCTTAGCGAAAGGCTTCTTGAAGGAAAGATGTAACTCTGTGAGATGAATTAACAGAACACAGAGCAGTTTCTCATAAAGCTTCTTTCCAGTTTTGAACGGAAGATATTTCCTTTTTCACCATAGCCCTCTATGGGCTTCCAAATATCCCTTTGCCAATTCCACAAGAACAGCCTTAGCGAAAGGCTTCTTGAAGGGAAAGATGTAACTCTGTGAGATGAATTAACAGGATACACAGTAGTTTCTCAGAAAGCTTCTTTCCAGTTTTGAACGGAAGATATTTCCTTTTTCACCATAGCCCTCTATGGGCTTCCAAATATCCCTTTGCCAATTCCACAAGAACAGCCTTAGCGAAAGGCTTCTTGAAGGGAAAGATGTAACTCTGTGAGATGAATTAACAGAACACACAGCAGTTTCTCAGAAAGCTTCTTTCCAGTTTTGAACGGAAGATATTTCCTTTTTCACCATAGCCCTCTAAGGGCTTCCAAATATCACTTTGCCAATTCCACAAGAACAGCCTTAGCGAAAGGCTTCTTGAAGGGAAAGATGTAACTCTGTGAGATGAAGTAACAGAACACAGAGCAGTTTCTCAGAAAGCTTCTTTCCAGTTTTGAACGGAAGATATTTCCTTTTTCACCATAGCCCTCTATGGGCTTCCAAATATACCTTTGCCAATTCCACAAGAACAGCCTTAGCGAAAGGCTTCTTGAAGGAAAGATGTAACTCTGTGAGATGAATTAAATGGGCTTCCAAATATCACTTTGCCAATTCCACAAGAACAGCCTTAGCGAAGGCTTCTTGAAGGAAAGATGTAACTCTGTGAGATGAATTAACAGAACACAGAGCAGTTTCTCAGAAAGCTTCTTTCCAGTTTTGAACGGAAGATATTTCCTTTTTCACCATAGCCTCTATGGGCTTCCAAATATCC
>JAKFHT010000478.1:0-60983 GCA_023783455.1 Erythrocebus patas
TCTGTTTGACCCGGTCAAAACCGGTTTGAGCCGGTCTGGTCGGGTTTCAGTCCAGTTTGAGCCATTCAAAACCGGTTTGAGCCGGTCCAGATCAGTTTGAACGGTTCAAAACCTGTTTGAGCCGGTCTGGTCAGGTTTGAGCTGGTTTGAGCCGGTCTGGTCTGGTTAGAGATGGTCTGGTCTGGTTTGAGCCGATCAAAACAACTTTGAGCCCGTCTCGTCCGGTTTGAGCTGGTCAAAACCGGTTTGAGCGGTCTGGCCTGGTTTGATCCGGTTTGAGGTGGTCTGGTCCGGTTTGATTAGATTTGAGCCAGTCAAAACCGGTTTGAGCCTATCTGGTCGGGTTTGAGTCCGTTTGAGCAGGTCAAAACCGTTTGAGCCGGTCTGGTCCGGTTTCATTCGGTCAAAACTGCTTTGAGATGGTTTGAGCTGGTCAAAATCGGTTCGAGCCGGACTGGTCGGGTTTGATCCGGTTTGAGCCGGTCTGGTCTGGTTTGAGCCTGTCAAAACCGGTTTGAGCCGGTCTGGCCTGGTTTGACCTGGTCAAAACCCGTATGAGTCCGGTTTGAGCTGGTGAAAAACGGTTTGAGATGTTCTGGTCCGGTTTGAGCCGGTTTGAGCCGGTCTGGTCTGGTTTGAGCCGGTTTGAGCCGGTCTGTTCCTGTTTGAGCCGGTCTATTCCTCTTTGAGTCCGGATTGAGCCGTTCAAAACCAGTTTGAGCCCGTCTAGTCCAGTTTGAGTCTGGTTTCAGCCAGCCAAAACCGGTTTGAGCTGGTCTGGTCCTGTTTGAGTGCGGTTTGAGCCAGTCAAAACAGGTTTGATTCGGTCTGGTCCGGTTTTAGTCGGGTTTGAGCCAGTCAAAACAGGTTTGAGCCGGTCTGGTCCGGTTTCAGTCCGGTTTGAGTCCGGTTTTTGCCGGTCTGGTTCAGTTTGAGCTGGTCAAAACCGGTTTGAGCCCGTCTCATCCGGTTTGAGCCAGTCAAAACTGGTTTGAGCCGATCTAATATGGTCAAAACATGTTTGAGTCGGTCTGATCGGATTTGAGTACGGTTTGAGGCGGTAGAAACCGGTTTCAGTCCGGTTTCAGCCGGTCTAGTTCGGTTTGAGCCTGTCTGGTCCGGTTGGAGCCTGTCAAAACCGATTGGAACCGGTCTGGGTCGGTTTGAGTCCAGTTTGAGCCGGTATGGCCTGGTGTGGTCTGGTCAAAACCCGTATGAGTCCGGTTTGAGCTGGTGAAACCCAGTTTGAGATGTTCTGGTCTGGTTTGAGCCGGTTTGAGACGGTGTGGTCTAGTTTTAGCCGGTTTGAGCCGATCTGTTCCTGTTTGAGCCGGTCTGTTCCAGTTTGAGTCTGGTTTGAGCCGTTCAAAACGGTTTGAGCCGGTCTGGTACGGTTTGAGTCGGGTTTGAGCCAGTCAAAAAAGGTTTGAGCCGGTCTGGTATGGTTTGAGTCCGGTTTGAGCCAGTCAAAATCGGTTTGAGCCTCTCTGGCCTGGTTTGATCTGGTCAAAACCCGTTTGAGTCCGGTTGGAGCCGATCAAAACCGGTTTGAGTCGGTCCGGATCAGTTTGAACCGTTCAAAACCTGTTTGAGCCGGTCTGGTCAGGTTTGAGCTGGTTTGAGCCGGTCTGGTCTGGTTAGAGATGGTCTGGTCGGGTTTCAGCCGGTCAAAACCGGTTTGAGCCCGTCTCGTCCGGTTTGACCCGGTCAAAACCGGTTTGAGCAGGTCTGCTGTGGATTGATCCCGTTTGAGCTGGTCTGGTCCGGTTTGATTAGATTTGAGTCGGTCAAAAACGGTTTGAGCCGATCTGGTCCGGTTTGAGTCCGGTTTGAGCAGGTCAAAACCATTTTGAGCCGGTCTGGTCCAGTTAAATACGGTCAAAACCGGTTTGAGTCGGTTTGAGCCGGTCAAAACCGGTTTGAGCCGGTCTGGTCGGGTTTGAACCGGTTTGAGCCGGTCTGGTGTGGTTTGAGCCGGTGAAAACCGGTTTGAGCTGGTCTGTTACTGTTTGAGCCGGTCTGTTCCTGTTTGAGTCTGGTTTGAGCTGTTCAAAACCGGTTTGAGCCCGTCTAGTCTGGTTTGATCTGGTCAAAACCCGTTTGAGTCCGGTTTGAGGCGGTCAAAACTGGTTTGAGCCGTTCTGGTCCGGTTTGAGTCCGGTTTGAGCCGGTTTGAGCCGGTCTGGTCTGGTTTGAGCCGGTCAAAACCGGTTTGAGCCGGTCTGGTCCGGTTTGAGTCCGTTTGAGCTGGTCAAAACCGGTTGGAACCGGTCTGGTCTGTAATGAGATGGTTAAAACCGGTTTGAGCCAGTCTAAGAGCCGTTCTGGTCCGGTTTGAGCCGGTTTGAGCCGGTCAAAACATGTTTGAGTTCGTTTGAGCCGTTCTGGTCCTTTCCGGTTTGAGCCGGTCAAAACCGGTTTGAGCCAGTCTGGTCCGTTTTGAGTCCGGTTTGAGCCAGTCAAAACAAGTGTAAGCTGGTCTGGTCCGGTTTGAGTCTGGTTTGAGCCGGTCAAAATCGGTTTGAGCCGGTCTGGCCTGGTTTGATCCGGTTTGAGCCAGTCCGGTTAGGTTTTAGTCCGGTTTGAGCCGGTCAAAACCAGTTTCAGCCAGTCTGGTTCGGTTTGAGCCGGTCTGGTCTGGTTTGAGCCTGTCAAAACCGATTTGAACCGGTCTGGGCCGGTTTGAGTCCGGTTTGAGCCAGTCAAAACTGTTTTGAGCCGGTCTGGTCTGGTTTGATCTGGTCAAAACCCGTATGAGTCCGGTTTGAGCCGGTGAAAACTGGTTTGAGTCCTTTTTGAGCCAGTCAAAACTGGTTTGAGCCGGTCTGGCCTGGTGTGATCTGGTCAAAACCCGTTTGCCTCTGGTTTGAGCCGTCAAAACCGGTTTGAGCCGTCTGGTCCGTTTGAGTCCGGTTTGAGCCAGTCAAAATCGGTTTGAGCCGGTCTGGCCTGGTTTCATCTGGTCAAAACCCGTTTGAGTCCGGTTTGAGCCAGTCAAAACCGGTTTGAGCTGGTCTGTTCCTGTTTGAGTCTGGTTTGAGTCCGGTTTGAGCCAGTCTGGTCCAGTTTGAGCCGGTCAAAACCTGTTTGAGCCCGTCTCGTCCGGTTTGAGCTGGTCAAAACTGGTTTGAGCCGATCTAATATGGTCAAAACCGGTTTGAGCCGGTCAAAACCGGTTTGAGCTGGTTTGAGCCGGTTTGAGCCGGTAAAAACCGGTTTCAGCTGGTCTGGATCATTTTGAGCAGGTCTGGTCCGGTTTGAACCTGTCAAAACCGGTTAGAACCGGTCTGGGCCGGTTTGAGTCCGCTTTGAGCAGGTCAAAACCGTTTTGAGCTGGTTTGGTTCGGATAAATACGGTCAAAACCGGTTTGAGTCTGTTTGACCCGGTCAAAACCGGTTTGAGCCGGTCTGGTCGGGTTTCAGTCCAGTTTGAGCCATTCAAAACCGGTTTGAGCCGGTCTGGTCTGGTTTGATCTGGTCAAAACCCGTATGAGTCCGGTTTGAGCCGGTGAAAACTGGTTTGAGTCCTTTTTGAGCCAGTCAAAACCGGTATGAGCCGGTCTGGCCTGGTGTGATCTGGTCAAAACCCGTTTGTCTCTGGTTTGAGCCCGTCAAAACTGGTTTGAGCCGGTCTGGTCCCGTTTGAGTCCGGTTTGAGCCAGTCAAAATCGGTTTGAGCCGGTCTGGCCTGGTTTCATCTGGTCAAAGCCCGTTTGAGTCTGGTTTGAGCCCGTCAAAACCGGTTTGAGCTGGTCTGTTCCGGCTTCAGTCTGGTTTGAGTCCGGTTTGCGCCAGTCTGGTCCAGTTTGAGCCGGTCAAAACCTGTTTGAGCCCGTCTCGTCCGGTTTGAGCTGGTCAAAACTGGTTTGAGCCGGTCTAATACAGTCAAAACCTGTTTGAGCCGGTCAGCTCGGATTTGAGTCCGGTTTGAGGTGGTAAAAACCGGTTTCAGTCCGGTTTGAGCCGGTCTGCTCCATTCCGCTTTGAATCCGGTTTAAGCCAATCAAAACCGGTTTGAGCCAGTCAAAACCGGTTTCAGCCGGTCAAAACCGGTTTGAGCGGTCTACTCCGCTTTGAGTCTGCTTTCAGCCTGTCAAAACGGTTTGAGTCGGTCTGGTTCGGTTTGAACCGTTTAAAACTGGTTTGAGCCGGTCAGGTCAGGTTTTAGCTGGTTTGAGCCGGTCTGGTCGGGTTAGAGCCGGTCTGGTCGGGTTTGAGCCGGTCAAAACCGGTTTGAGCCGGTCCGGTCCGGTTTTAGTCCGGTTTGAGCCGGTCAAAACCGGTTTCAGCCGGTCTGGTTCGGTTTGAGCTGGTCTGGTCCGGTTGGAGCCTGTCAAAACCGGTTGGAACCGGTCTGGACCTGTTTGAGTCCGCTTTGAGCCTGTCAAAACCGGTGTGAGCCGGTTTGAGCCGGTTTGAGCTGGTCAAAACCGGTTTGAGCCGGTTTGAGCCGGTGACAACCGGTTTGAGATATTCTGGTCTGCTTTGAGCCCGTTTGAGACGGTGTGGTCTAGTTTTAGCCGGTTTGAGCCGATCTGTTCCTGTTTGAGCCGGTCTGTTCCAGCTTGAGTCCGATTTGAGCCGTTCAAAAACGGTTTGAGACGGTCTGGTCCGGTTTGAGTCCGGCTTGAGCCAGTCAAAATCGGTTGGAGCCGATCTCACCTGGTTTGATCTGGTCAAAACCCGTATGAGTACGGTTTGAGCCGGTGAAAACCGGTTTGAGATGTTCTGGTCCGGTTTGAGCCAGTTTGAGCCGGTCTGGTCTGGCTTGAGCCGGTTTGAGCCGGTCTGTTCCTGTTTGAGCCGGTCTGTTCCTCTTTGAGTCCGGATTGAGCCGTTCAAAACCAGTTTGAGCCCGTCTAGTCCGGTTTGAGTCTGGTTTCAGCCAGCCAAAACCGGTTTGAGCTGGTCTGGTCCGGTTTGAGTGCGGTTTGAGCCAGTCAAAACAGGTTTGATTCGGTCTGGTCCGGTTTTAGTCCGGTTTGAGCCAGTCAAAACAGGTTTGAGCCGGTCTGGTCCGGTTTCAGTCCGGTTTGAGTCCGGTTTGTGCCGGTCTGGTTCAGTTTGAGCTGGTCAAAACCGGTTTGAGCCCGTCTCATCCGGTTTGAGCCAGTCAAAACTGGTTTGAGCCGATCTAATATGGTCAAAACATGTTTGAGTCGGTCTGATCGGATTTGAGTACGGTTTGAGGCGGTAGAAACCGGTTTCAGTCCGGTTTCAGCCGGTCTAGTTCGGTTTGAGCCTGTCTGGTCCGGTTGGAGCCTGTCAAAACCGATTGGAACCGGTCTGGGTCAGTTTGAGTCCAGTTTGAGCCGGTATGGCCTGGTTTGGTCTGGTCAAAACCCGTATGAGTCCGGTTTGAGTTGGTGAAACCCAGTTTGAGATGTTCTGGTCTGGTTTGAGCCGGTTTGAGACGGTGTGGTCTAGTTTTAGCCGGTTTGAGCTGATCCGTTCCTGTTTGAGCCGGTCTGTTCCAGTTTGAGTCTGATTTGAGCCGTTCAAAAACGGTTTGAGACGGTCTGGTCCGGTTTGAGTCCGGTTTGAGCCGTTCAAAAAAGGTTTGAGCTGGTCTGGTCCGGTTTGAGTCCGGTTTGAGCTGGTCAAATTCGGTTTCAGCCGGTCTGGTTCGGTTTGAGCCGGTCAAAACCGGTTTCAGCCGGTCTGGTTCGGTTTGAGGCGGTCAAAACTGGTTTGAGCCGTTCTGGTCCGGTTTGATCCCGTTTGAGCCGGTCTGGTCTGGTTTGAGCCGGTTCAAACCGGTTTTAGCCGGTCTGGTCCGGTTTGAGTCCGGTTTGAGCCGTTCAAAACCTGGTAGACCCGGTCTGGTCTGTAATGAGATGGTTAAAACCGGTTTGAGCCAGTCTAAGAGCCGGCCTGGTGCGGTTTGATCCGGTTGGAGCCAGTCAAAACACGTTTGAGTCCGTTTTGAGCCGTTCTGGTCCTTTCCGGTTTGAGCCGGTCAAAACCGGTTTGAGCCAGTCTGGTCCGTTTTGAGTCCGGTTTGAGCCAGTCAAAACAAGTGTAAGCTGGTCTGGTCCGGTTTGAGTCCGGTTTGAGCCGGTCAAAATCGGTTTGAGCCGGTCTGGCCTGGTTTGATCCGGTTTGAGCCAGTCCGGTTAGGTTTTAGTCCGGTTTGAGCCGGTCAAAACCAGTTTCAGCCAGTCTGGTTCGGTTTGAGCCGGTCTGGTCTGGTTTGAGCCTGTCAAAACCGATTTGAACCGGTCTGGGCCGGTTTGAGTCCGGTTTGAGCCAGTCAAAACTGTTTTGAGCCGGTCTGGCCTGGTTTGATCTGGTCAAAACCCGTATGAGTCCGGTTTGAGCCGGTGAAAACTGGTTTGAGTCCTTTTTGAGCCAGTCAAAACCGGTATGAGCCGGTCTGGCCTGGTGTGATCTGGTCAAAACCCGTTTGTCTCTGGTTTGAGCCCGTCAAAACTGGTTTGAGCCGGTCTGGTCCCGTTTGAGTCCGGTTTGAGCCAGTCAAAATCGGTTTGAGCCGGTCTGGCCTGGTTTCATCTGGTCAAAGCCCGTTTGAGTCTGGTTTGAGCCCGTCAAAACCGGTTTGAGCTGGTCTGTTCCGGCTTCAGTCTGGTTTGAGTCCGGTTTGCGCCAGTCTGGTCCAGTTTGAGCTGGTCAAAACCTGTTTGAGCCCGTCTCGTCCGGTTTGAGCTGGTCAAAACTGGTTTGAGCCGGTCTAATACAGTCAAAACCTGTTTGAGCCGGTCAGCTCGGATTTGAGTCCGGTTTGAGGTGGTAAAAACCGGTTTCAGTCCGGTTTGAGCCGGTCTGCTCCATTCCGCTTTGAATCCGGTTTAAGCCAATCAAAACCGGTTTGAGCCGGTCTAATACGGTCAAAATAGGTTTGAGCCGGTCTACTCCGCTTTGAGTCTGCTTTCAGCCTGTCAAAACGGTTTGAGTCGGTCTGGTTCGGTTTGAACCGTTTAAAACTGGTTTGAGCCGGTCAGGTCAGGTTTTAGCTGGTTTGAGCCGGTCTGGTCGGGTTAGAGCCAGTCTGGTCGGGTTTGAGCCGGTCAAAACCGGTTTGAGCCGGTCCGGTCCGGTTTTAGTCCGGTTTGAGCCGGTCAAAACCGGTTTCAGCCGGTCTGGTTCGGTTTGAGCCGGTCTGGTCCAGTTGGAGCCTGTCAAAACCGGTTGGAACCGGTCTGGGCCTGTTTGAGTCTGGTTTGAGCCTGTCAAAACCGGTGTGAGCGGGTCTGGCCTGGTTTGATCTGGTCAAAACCCATATGAGCCCGGTTTGAGCCGGTGACAACTGGTTTGAGATATTCTGGTCCGTTTTGAGCCGGTTTGAGACGGTGTGGTCTAGTTTTAGCCGGTTTGAGCCGATCTGTTCCTGTTTGAGCCGGTCTGTTCCAGCTTGAGTCCGATTTGAGCCGTTCAAAAACGGTTTGAGACGGTCTGGTCCGGTTTGAGTCCGGCTTGAGCCAGTCAAAATCGGTTGGAGCCGATCTCGCCTGGTTTGATCTGGTCAAAACCCGTATGAGTACGGTTTGAGCCGGTGAAAACCGGTTTGAGATGTTCTGGTCCGGTTTGAGCCAGTTT
Source organism: Erythrocebus patas (assembly GCA_023783455.1). NCBI lineage: Eukaryota > Metazoa > Chordata > Mammalia > Primates > Cercopithecidae > Erythrocebus > Erythrocebus patas. The sequence goes on from JAKFHT010000478.1 coordinate 7,558, forward strand.
GAGCCGGTCTGGTCTGGCTTGAGCCGGTTTGAGCCGGTCTGTTCCTGTTTGAGCCGGTCTGTTCCTGTTTCAGTCCAGTTTGAGTCGTTCAAAACCTGTTTGAGCCGGTCTAGTCCGGTTTGAGTCCGGTTTCAGCCGGTCAAAACCGGATTGAGCCTGTCTGTTCCAGTTTGAGTCCTTATTGAGCCAGTCAAAACAGGTTTGAGCCGGTCTGGTCCGGTTTGAGTCCGGTTTGAGCCGGTCAAATCCGGTTTGAGCCGGTCTGGCCTGGTTTGAGTCCGGTTTGAGCAGGTAAAAACCGTTTTGAGCCGGTCTGGTCCGGATAAATACGGTTAAAACCGGTTTGAGTCTGTTTGAGCCGGTCAAAACCGGTTTGAGCCAGTCTGGTCGACTTTGAGTCCAGTTTGAGCCGGTCAAAATTGGTTTGAGCCGGTCTGGCCTGGTTTGATTTGGTCAAAACCCGTTTGAGTCCGGTTTGAGCTAGTCAAAACCGGTTTGAGCCGGTGTGGCCTGGATTGATCCGGTTTGAGCCGGTCCGGTCATGTTTTAGTCCGGTTTGAGCCAGTGAAAACCGGTTTCAGCCGGTCTGGTAGGGTTTGAGTCGGGTTTGAGCCAGTCAAAACAGTTTTGAGCCAGTCTGGTAGGGTTTGAGTCCGGTTTGAGCCGGTCAAAACCGTTTTGAGCCGGTCTGGCCTGGTTTGATCTGGTCAAACCCGTTTGAGTCCGGTTTGAGCAGTTCAAAACCTGGTAGACCCGGTCTGGTCCGTAATGAGACGGTTAAAACCGGTTTGAGCCAGTCTAAGAGCCGTTCTGGTGCTGTTTGATCCGGTTGGAGCCGGTCAAAACATGTTTGAGTTCGTTTTGAGGCGGTCTGGTCCGTTCCGGTTTGAGTCGGTCAAAACCGGTTTGAGCCGGTCTGGTCCGGTTTGAGTCGGGTTTGAGCCAGTCAAAACAAGTTTGAGCCGGTCTGGTACGGTTTGAGTCCGGTTTGAGCCGGTCAAAATCGGTTTGAGCCGGTCTGGCCTGGTTTGATCTGGTCAAAACCCGTTTGAGTCCGGTTCGAGCTGGTCAAAACCGGTTTGAGCCGGTCTGGCCTGGATTGATCCGGTTTGAGCCGGTCCAGTCATGTTTTAGTCCGGTTTGAGCCAGTCAAAACCGGTTTCAGCCGGTCTGGTTCGGTTTTAGCCGGTCTGGTCCGGTTTGAGCCTGTCAAAATCGATTGAAACCGGTCTGGGCGGTTTGAGTCGGTTTCAGCCAGTCAAAACCGGTTTGAGTCTGGTCTGGTTTGAGCTGGTCAAAACCGTATGAGACCGGTTTGAGCCGGTGAAAACCGGTTTGAGATGTTCTGGTCCGGTTTGAGCCGGTTTGAGCCGTTCTGGTCTGGTGTGAGCCGGTTTGAGCTGGTCTGTTCCTGTTTGAGCCGGTCTGTTCCTGTTTGAGTCCGGTTTGAGCCGTTCAAAACTGGTTTGAGCCGGTCTAGTCCGGTTTGAGTCCGGTTTGAGCCAGTCAAAATCGATTGGAGACGGTCTGGCCTGGTTTGATCTGGTCAAAACCCGTATGAGTCCGGTTTGAGCCGGTGAAAACCGGTTTGAGATGTTCTGGTCCGGTTTGAGCCAGTTTGAGCCGTTCTGGTCTGGCTTGAGCCGGTTTGAGCCGGTCTGTTACTGTTTGAGCCGGTCTGTTCCTGTTTGAGTCCAGTTTGAGCCATTCAAAACCGGTGTGAGCCGGTCTAGTCCGGTTTGAGTCCGGTTTCAGCCGGTCAATTCCGGTTTGAGCCTGTATGTTCCGGTTTGAGTCCTTTTTGAGCCAGTCAAAACAGGTTTGAGCCAGTCTGGTCTGGTTAGAGATGGTCTGGTCGGGTTTCAGCCGGTCAAAACCGGTTTGAGCCCGTCTCATCTGGTTTGACCCGGTCAAAACCGGTTTGAGCCGGTCTGCTGCGGATTGATCCCATTTGAGCTGGTCTGGTCTGGTTTGATTAGATTTGAGTCGGTCAAAACCGGTTTGAGCTGATCTGGTCCAGTTTGAGTCCGGTTTGAGCAGGTCAAAACCGTTTTGACCCGGTCTGGTCCAGTTAAATACGGTCAAAACCGGTTTGAGTCGGCTTGAGCCGGTCAAAACCGGTTTGAGCCGGTCTGGTCGGGTTAGAACCGGTTTGAGCCGGTCTGGTGTGGTTTGAGCCGGTGAAAACCGGTTTGAGCCGGTCTGTTACTGTTTGAGCCGGTCTGTTCCTGTTTGAGTCCGGTTTGAGCCGTTCAAAACCGGTTTGAGCCGGTCTAGTCCAGTTTCAGTCATTTTGAGACAGTCAAAACAGGTTTGAGCTGGTCTGGTCCGGTTTGAGTCCGGTTTCAGCCTGTCAAAACCGGTTTGAGTCGGTCTGGTTCGGTTTGAACCGTTTAAAACCGGTTTGAGCCGGTCAGGTCAGGTTTTAGCTGGTTTGAGCCGGTCTGGTCGGGTTAGAGCCGGTCTGGTCGGGTTTGAGCCGGTCAAAACCGGTTTGAGCCCGTCTCGTCCGGTTTGAGCTGGTCAAAACCGGTTTGAGCCGGTCTGCTGCTGTTTGATCAGGTTTGAGCTGGTCTGGTCTGGTTTGATTAGATTTGAGCCGGTCAAAACCGGTTTGAGCCTATCTGGTGGGGTTTGAGACCCGTTTGAGCAGGTCAAAACCGTTGAGAGCTGGTCTGGTCCGGTTTCATCCGGTCAAAACTGGTTTGAGACGGCTTGAGCTAGTCAAAACCGGTTTGAGCCGGTCTGGTCGCGTTTGATCCGGTTTCAGCCGTTCTGGTCTGGTTTGAGCCGTTCAAAACGGTTTGAGCTGGTTTGAGCCGGTCCGGTCTGGTTTTAGTCCGGTTTGAGCGGTCAAAACCGGTTTCAGCCGGTCTGGTTCGGTTTGAGCCGGTGTGATCCCGTTTGAGCCTGTCAAAACCGATTGAAACCGGTCCGGGCCGGTTTGAGTCCGGTTTCAGCCAGTCAAAACCGGTTTGAGCAGGTCTGGCCTGGTTTGATCTGGTCAAAACACGTATGAGACCGGTTTGAGCTGGTGAAAACCGGTTTGAGATGTTCTGGTCCGGTTTGAGCCAGTTTGAGCCGGTCTGGTCTGGCTTGAGCCGGTTTGAGCCGGTGTGATACTGTTTCAGCCGGTGTGTTCATGTTTGAGTCCAGTTTGAGCCATTCAAAACCGGTTTGAGCCGGTCTAGTCCGGTTTGATTCCGGTTTCAGCCAGTCAAAACCGGTTTGAGCCTGTTTGTTCCGGTTTGAGTCCTTTGTGAGCCAGTCAAAACAGGTTTCAGACGGTCTGGTCCGGTTTGAGTCAGGTTTGAGCCAGTCAAAACCGGTTTGAGCCGGTCTGGCCTGGTTTGAGTCCGGTTTGAGCAGGTCAAAACCGTTTTGAGCTGGTCTGGTCGGAATAAATATGGTCAAAACCGGTTTGAGTCTGTTTGAGCCAGTCAAAACCGGTTTGAGCCGGTCTGGTCGGGTTTGAGTCCAGTTTGAGCCGGTGAAAATTGGTTTGAGCCGGTCTGGCCTGGTTTGATTTGGTCAAAACCCGTTTGAGTCCGGTTTGAGCTGGTCAAAACCGGTTTGAGGCGGTCTGGCCTGGATTGATCCGGTTTGAGCCGGTCCGGTCATGTTTTAGTCCGGTTTGAGCCAGGCAAAACCGGTTTCAGCCGGTCTGGTTTGGCTTGAGCCGGTCTGGTCCGGTTTGAGCCTGTCAAAAGCGATTGAAACCGGTCTGGGCCGGTTTGAGTCCGGTTTCAGCCGGTCAAAACCGGTTTGAGCCGGTCTGGCCTGGTTTGATCTGGTCAAAACCTGTATGAGACCGTTTTGAGCCGGTGAAAACCGGTTTGAGATGTTCTGGTCCGGTTTGAGCCGATTTGAGCCGTTCTGGTCTGGTGTGAGCCGGTTTGAGCTGGTCTGTTCCTGTTTGAGCCGGTCTGTTCCTGTTTGAGTACGGTTTGAGCCGTTCAAAACAGGTTTGAGCCGGTCTAGTCCGGTTTGAGTCCGGTTTGAGCCAGTCAAAATCGATTGAAACCGGTCTGGGCGGTTTGAGTCGGTTTCAGCCAGTCAAAACCGGTTTGAGCCGGTCTGGCCTGGTTTGATCTGGTCAAAACTCGTATGAGACCGGTTTGAGCCGGTGAAAACCGGTTTGAGATGTTCTGGTCCGGTTTGAGCCGGTTTGAGCCGTTCTGGTCTGGTGTGAGCCGGTTTGAGCTGGTCTGTTCCTGTTTGAGCCAGTCTGTTCCTGTTTGAGTCCGGTTTGAGCCGTTCAAAACTGGTTTGAGCCGGTCTAGTCCGGTTTGAGTCCGGTTTGAGCCAGTCAAAATCGATTGGAGACGGTCTGGCCTGGTTTGATCTGGTCAAAACCCTTATGAGTACGGTTTGAGCTGGTGAAAACCGGTTTGAGATGTTCTGGTCCGGTTTGAGCCAGTTTGAGCCGTTCTGGTCTGGCTTGAGCCGGTTTGAGCCGGTCTGTTACTGTTTGAGCGGTCTGTTCCTGTTTGAGTCAGTTTGAGCCATTCAAAACCGGTGTGAGCCGGTCTAGTCGGTTTGAGTCCGGTTTCAGCCGGTCAAAACCGGTTTGAGCCTGTTTGTTCGGTTTGAGCCAGTTTGAGCCGGTCTGGTCTGGCTTGAGCCGGTTTGAGCCAGTCTGTTACTGTTTGAGCCGGTCTGTTCCTGTTTGAGTCCAGTTTGAGCCATTCAAAACCGTGTGAGCCGGTCTAGTCCGGTTTGAGTCCGGTTTCAGCCGGTCAATTCGGTTTGAGCCTGTTTGTTCGGTTTGAGTCCTTTTTGAGCCAGTCAAAACAGGTTTGAGCCAGTCTGGTCTGGTTAGAGATGGTCTGGTCGGGTTTCAGCCGGTCAAAACCGGTTTGAGCCCGTCTCATCTGGTTTGACCCGGTCAAAACCGGTTTGAGCCGGTCTGCTGCGGATTGATCCCATTTGAGCTGGTCTGGTCTGGTTTGATTAGATTTGAGTCGGTCAAAACCGGTTTGAGCTGATCTGGTCCAGTTTGAGTCCGGTTTGAGCAGGTCAAAACCGTTTTGACCCGGTCTGGTCCAGTTAAATACGGTCAAAACCGGTTTGAGTCGGCTTGAGCCGGTCAAAACCGGTTTGAGCCGGTCTGGTCGGGTTAGAACCGGTTTGAGCCGGTCTGGTGTGGTTTGAGCCGGTGAAAACCGGTTTGAGCCGGTCTGTTACTGTTTGAGCCGGTCTGTTCCTGTTTGAGTCCGGTTTGAGCCGTTCAAAACCGGTTTGAGCGGTCTAGTCCAGTTTCAGTCATTTTGAGACAGTCAAAACAGGTTTGAGCCGGTCTGGCCTGGTTTGATCTGGTCAAAACCCGTATGAGACCGGTTTGAGCCGGTGAAAACCGGTTTGAGATGTTCTGGTCCGGTTTGAGCCGATTTGAGCCGTTCTGGTCTGGTGTGAGCCGGTTTGAGCCGGTTTGAGCTGGTCTGTTCCTGTTTGAGCCTGTCTGTTCCTGTTTGAGTCCGGTTTGAGCCAGTCAAAACCGGTTTGAGCCAGTCAAAACCGGTTTGAGTCCGGTTTGAGCCAGTCAAAATCGATTGGAGCCGGTCTGGCCTGGTTTGATCTGGTCAAAACCCGTATGAGTACGGTTTGAGCCGGTGAAAACCGGTTTGAGATGTTCTGGTCAGGTTTGAGCCAGTTTGAGCCGGTCTGGTCTGGCTTGAGCCGGTTTGAGCCGGTCTGTTACTGTTTGAGCCGGTCTGTTCCTGTTTGAGTCCAGTTTGAGCCATTCAAAACCGGTGTGAGCCGGTCTAGTCCGGTTTGAGTCCGGTTTCAGCCGGTCAAAACTGGTTTGAGCCTGTTTGTTCTGGTTTGAGTCCTTTTTGAGCCAGTCAAAACAGGTTTGAGCCGGTCTGGTCCGGTTTGAGTCTGGTTTGAGCCGGTCAAAACCGGTTTGAGCCGGTCTGGCCTGGTTTGCGTCCGGTTTGAGCAGGTCAAAACCGTTTTGAGCTGGTCTGGTCGGAATAAATATGGTCAAAACCGGTTTGAGTCTGTTTGAGCCAGTCAAAACCGGTTTGAGCCGGTCTGGTCGGGTTTGAGTCCAGTTTGAGCCGGTGAAAATTGGTTTGAGCCGGTCTGGCCTGGTTTGATTTGGTCAAAACCGTTTGAGTCCGTTTGAGCCGGTTTGAGCTGGTCAAAACCGGTTTGAGGCGGTCTGGCCTGGATTGATCCGGTTTGAGCCGGTCTGGTCATGTTTTAGTCCGGTTTGAGCCAGGCAAAACCGGTTTGAGCCGGTCTGGTCTGGCTTGAGCCGGTTTGAGCCGGTCTGGTCGGTTTGAGCCTGTCAAAACCGATTGAAACCGGTCTGGGCCGGTTTGAGTCCGGTTTCAGCCGGTCAAAACCGGTTTGAGCCGGTCTGGCCTGGTGTGATCTGGTCAAAACCTGTATGAGACCGTTTTGAGCCGGTGAAAACCGGTTTGAGATGTTCTGGTCCGGTTTGAGCCGATTTGAGCCGTTCTGGTCTGGTGTGAGCCGGTTTGAGCTGGTCTGTTCCTGTTTGAGCCGGTCTGTTCCTGTTTGAGTCCGGTTTGAGCCATTCAAAACCGGTTTGAGATGGTCAAAACCGGTTTGAGTCCGGTTTGAGTCCGGTTTGAGCCAGTCAAAATCGGTTTGAGCCGGTCTGGCCTGGTTTGATCTGGTCAAAACCCGTATGAGTACGGTTTGAGCTGGTGAAAACCGGTTTGAGATGTTCTGGTCCGGTTTGAGCCAGTTTGAGCCGGTCTGGTCTGGCTTGAGCCGGTTTGAGCCGGTCTGTTACTGTTTGAGCCGGTCTGTTCCTGTTTGAGTCCAGTTTGAGCCATTCAAAACCGGTTTGAGCCGGTCTAGTCCGGTTTGAGTCTGGTTTGAGCCGGTTTGAGCCGGTCAAAACCGGTTTGAGCCTGTTTGTTCTGGTTTGAGTCCTTTTGAGCCAGTCAAAACAGGTTTGAGCCGGTCTGGTCTGGTTTGAGTCCGGTTTGAGCCGGTCAAAACCGGTTTGAGCCGGTCTGGCCTGGTTTGAGTCCGGTTTGAGCAGGTCAAAACCGTTTTGAGCTGGTCTGGTCCGGATAAATATGGTCAAAACCGGTTTGAGTCTGTTTGAGCCAGTCAAAACCGGTTTGAGCCGGTCTGGTCGGGTTTGAGTCCAGTTTGAGCCGGTGAAAATTGGTTTGAGCCGGTCTGGCCTGGTTTGATTTGGTCAAAACCCGTTTGAGTCCGGTTTGAGCTGGTCAAAACCGGTTTGAGGCGGTCTGGCCTGGATTGATCCGGTTTGAGCCGGTCTGGTCATGTTTTAGTCCGGTTTGAGCCAGGCAAAACCGGTTTCAGCCGGTCTGGTTTGGCTTGAGCCGGTCTGGTCCGGTTTGAGCCGGTTTGAGCCGGTCAAAACCGTTTTGAGCCGGTCTGGTCCGGTTTGAGTCGGTTTCAGCCGGTCAAAACCGGTTTGAGCCGGTCTGGCCTGGTTTGATCTGGTCAAAACCTGTATGAGACCGTTTTGAGCCGGTGAAAACCGGTTTGAGATGTTCTGGTCCGGTTTGAGCCGATTTGAGCCGTTCTGGTTTGGTGTGAGCCGGTTTGAGCTGGTCTGTTCCTGTTTGAGCCAGCCTGTTCCTGTTTGAGTACGGTTTGAGCCATTCAAAAACGGTTTGAGATGGTCTGGTCCGGTTTGAGTCCGGTTTGAGCCAGTCAAAATCGGTTGGAGCCGGTCTGGCGTGGTTTGATCTGGTCAAAACCCGTATGAGTACGGTTTGAGCTGGTGAAAACCGGTTTGAGGTGTTCTGCTCAGGTTTGAGCCAGTTTGAGCCGGTCTGGTCTGGCTTGAGCCGGTTTGAGCCGGTCTGTTCGTGTTTGAGCCGGTCTGTTCCTGTTTGAGTCCAGTTTGAGCCGTTCAAAACCGGTGTGAGCCGGTCTAGTCTGGTTTGAGTCCGGTTTGAGCCGGTCAAAACCGCTTTGAGCCGGTCTGGCCTGGTTTGAGTCCGGTTTGAGCAGGTCAAAACCGTTTTGAGCTGACCTGGTCCGGATAAATACGGTCAAAACCGCCGTGAGTCTGTTTGAGCCGGTCAAAACCGGTTTGAGCCGGTATGGTCGGGTTTAACTCCAGTTTGAGCCGGTCAAAATTGGTTTGAGCCGGTCTGGCCTGGTTTGATTTGGTCAAAACCCATTTGAGTCCGGTTTGAGCTGGTGAAAACCGGTTTGAGCCGGTCGGGCCTGGATTGATCCGGTTTGAGCCAGTCTGTTACTGTTTGAGCGGTCTGGTCCGGTTTGAGCCTGTCAAAACCGATTGAAACCGGTCTGGGCCGGTTTGAGTCCGGTTTCAGCCAGTCAAAACCGGTTTGAGCCGGTCTAGCCTGGTTTGATCTGGTCAAAACCCGTATGAGACTGGTTTGAGGCGGTGAAAACCGGTTTGAGATGTTCTGGTCCGGTTTGAGCCACTTTGAGCCGTTCTGGTCTGGTGTGAGCCGGTTTGAGCTGGTCTGTTCCTGTTTGAGCCTGTCTGTTCCTGTTTGAGTCCAGTTTGAGCCGGTCAAAACCGTTTTGAGCCGGTCAAAACCGGTTTGAGCCGGTCAAGTCCGGTTTGAGTCCGGTTTGAGCCAGTCAAAATCGATTGGAGCCGGTCTGGCCTGGTTTGATCTGGTCAAAACCCTTATGAGTATGGTTTGAGCCGGTGAAAACCGGTTTGAGATGTTCTGGTCAGGTTTGAGCCAGTTTGAGCCGGTCTGGTCTGGCTTGAGCCGGTTTGAGCCGGTCTGTTACTGTTTGAGCCGGTCTGTTCCTGTTTGAGTCCAGTTTGGGCCATTCAAAACCGGTGTGAGCTGGTGTAGTCCAGTTTGAGTCCGGTTTCAGCCGGTCAAAACCGGTTTGAGCCTGTTTGTTCTGGTTTGAGTCCTTTGTGAGCCAGTCAAAACAGGTTTGATCCGGTCTGGTCTGGTTTGAGCGGTTTGAGCCGTCTGGTCTGGTTTGAGCCGGTCAAAACCGGTTTGAGCCGGTCTGGCCTGGTTTGAGTCCGGTTTGAGCAGGTCAAAACCGTTTTGAGCTGGTCTGGTCCGGATAAATATGGTCAAAACCGGTTTGAGTCTGTTTGAGCCGGTCAAAACCGGTTTGAGCCGGTCTGGTCGGTTTGAGTCCAGTTTGAGCCGGTCAAAACCGGTTTGAGCCGGTCTGGCCTGGTTTGATTTGGTCAAAACCCGTTTGAGTCCGGTTTGAGCTGGTCAAAACCGGTTTGAGCCGGTCTGGCCTGGATTGATCCGGTTTGAGCCGGTCCGGTCATGTTTTAGTCCGGTTTGAGCCAGTCAAAACCGGTTTCAGCCGGTCTGGTTCGGTTTGAGCCGGTCTGGTCCGGTTTGAGCCTGTCAAAACCGATTGAAACCGGTCTGGGCGGTTTGAGTCGGTTTCAGCCAGTCAAAACCGGTTTGAGCCGGTCTGGCCTGGTTTGATCTGGTCAAAACCCGTATGAGACCGGTTTGAGCCGGTGAAAACCGGTTTGAGATGTTCTGGTCGGTTTGAGCGGTTTGAGCCGTTCTGGTCTGGTGTGAGCCGGTTTGAGCTGGTCTGTTCCTGTTTGAGCCGGTCTGTTCCTGTTTGAGTCCGGTTTGAGCCGTTCAAAACCGGTTTGAGCCGGTCTAGTCCGGTTTGAGTCCGGTTTGAGCCAGTCAAAATCGATTGGAGACGGTCTGGCCTGGTTTGATCTGGTCAAAACCCGTATGAATACGGTTTGAGCCGGTGAAAACCGGTTTGAGATGTTCTGGTCCGGTTTGAGCCAGTTTGAGCCGGTCTGGTCTGGCTTGAGCCGGTTTGAGCCAGTCTGTTACTGTTTGAGCCGGTCTGTTCCTGTTTGAGTCCAGTTTGAGCCATTCAAAACCGGTGTGAGCCGGTCTAGTCCGGTTTGAGTCTGGTTTCAACCGGTCAAAATCGGTTTGAGCCTGTTTGTTCCGGTTTGAGTCCTTTTTGAGCCAGTCAAAACAGGTTTGAGCCAGTCTGGTCCGGTTTGAGTCCGGTTTGAGCCAGTCAAAACCGCTTTGAGCCGGCCTGGCCTGGTTTGAGTCCGGTTTGAGCAGGTCAAAACCGTTTTGAGCTGACCTGGTCCGGATAAATACGGTCAAAACCGGTTTGAGCCGGTTTGAGCGGTCTGTTCCTGTTTGAGCGGTCAAAACCGGTTTGAGCCGGTCTGGTCGGTTTGAGTCAGTTTGAGCCGGTCAAAATTGGTTTGAGCCGGTCTGGCCTGGTTTGATTTGGTCAAAACCCGTTTGAGTCCGGTTTGAGCTGGTGAAAACCGGTTTGAGCCGTCTGGCCTGGATTGATCCGGTTTGAGCCAGTCTGTTACTGTTTGAGCGGTCTGGTCCGGTTTGAGCCTGTCAAAACCGATTGAAACCGGTCTGGGCCGGTTTGAGTCCGGTTTCAGCCAGTCAAAACCGGTTTGAGCCGGTCTGGCCTGGTTTGATCTGGTCAAAACCCGTATGAGACCGGTTTGAGCGGTGAAAACCGGTTTGAGATGTTCTGGTCGGTTTGAGCCAGTTTGAGCCGTTCTGGTCTGGTGTGAGCCGGTTTGAGCTGGTCTGTTCCTGTTTGAGCCTGTCTGTTCCTGTTTGAGTCCGGTTTGAGCCGTTCAAAACGGTTTGAGCCGGTCTGGTCCGGTTTGAGTCGGTTTGAGCCAGTCAAAATCGATTGGAGACGGTCTGGCCTGGTTTGATCTGGTCAAAACCCGTATGAGTACGGTTTGAGCTGGTGAAAACCGGTTTGAGATGTTCTGGTCGGTTTGAGCCAGTTTGAGCCGTCTGGTCTGGCTTGAGCGGTTTGAGCCGGTCTGTTCCTGTTTGAGCTGTCTGTTCCTGTTTGAGTCCGGTTTGAGCCGTTCAAAACCGGTTTGAGCCGGTCTAGTCCGGTTTGAGTCCGGTTTGAGCCGGTCAAAACCGGTTTGAGCCGGTCTGGCCTGGTTTGAGTCCGGTTTGAGCAGGTCAAAACCGTTTTGAGCTGACCTGGTCCGGATAAATACGGTCAAAACCGGTTTGAGCCGGTTTGAGCCTGTTTGTTCGGTTTGAGCCGGTCAAAACCGGTTTGAGCCGGTCTGGTCGGGTTTGAGTCCAGTTTGAGCCGGTCAAAATTGGTTTGAGCCGGTCTGGCCTGGTTTGATTTGGTCAAAACCCGTTTGAGTCCGGTTTGAGCTGGTGAAAACCGGTTTGAGCCGGTCTGGCCTGGATTGATCCGGTTTGAGCCAGTCAAAACCAGTTTGAGTCTGTTTGAGCCGGTCTGGTCCGGTTTGAGCCTGTCAAAACCGATTGAAACCGGTCTGGGCCGGTTTGAGTCGGTTTCAGCCAGTCAAAACCGGTTTGAGCCGGTCTGGCCTGGTTTGATCTGGTCAAAACCCGTATGAGACCGGTTTGAGCCGGTGAAAACCGGTTTGAGATGTTCTGGTCCGGTTTGAGCCAGTTTGAGCCGTTCTGGTCTGGTGTGAGCCGGTTTGAGCTGGTCTGTTCCTGTTTGAGCCTGTCTGTTCCTGTTTGAGTCCGGTTTGAGCCGTTCAAAACCAGTTTGAGCCGGTCTAGTCCGGTTTGAGTCCGGTTTGAGCCAGTCAAAATCGATTGGAGACGGTCTGGCCTGGTTTGATCTGGTCAAAACCCGTATGAGTACGGTTTGAGCCGGTGAAAACCGGTTTGAGATGTTCTGGTCAGGTTTGAGCCAGTTTGAGCCGGTCTGGTCTGGCTTGAGCCGGTTTGAGCCGGTCTGTTACTGTTTGAGCCGGTCTGTTCCTGTTTGAGTCAGTTTGGGCCATTCAAAACCGGTGTGAGCCGGTCTAGTCCGGTTTGAGTCCGGTTTCAGCCGGTCAAAACCGGTTTGAGCCTGTTTGTTCCGGTTTGAGTCCTTTTTGAGCCAGTCAAAACAGGTTTGAGCCGGTCTGGTCCGGTTTGAGTCAGTTTGAGCCGGTCAAAACCGGTTTGAGCCGGTCTGGCCTGGTTTGAGTCCGGTTTGAGCAGGTCAAAACCGTTTTGAGCTGGTCTGGTCCGGATAAATATGGTCAAAACCGGTTTGAGTCTGTTTGAGCCGGTCAAAACCGGTTTGAGCGGTCTGGTCGGGTTTGAGTCCAGTTTGAGCCGGTGAAAACTGGTTTGAGCCGGTCTGGCCTGGTTTGATTTGGTCAAAACCCGTTTGAGTCCGGTTTGAGCTGGTCAAAACCGGTTTGAGGCGGTCTGGCCTGGATTGATCCGGTTTGAGCCGGTCCGGTCATGTTTTAGTCCGGTTTGAGCCAGTCAAAACCGGTTTCAGCCGGTCTGGTTCGGTTTGAGCCGGTCTGGTCCGGTTTGAGCCTGTCAAAACCGATTGAAACCGGTCTGGGCGGTTTGAGTCCGGTTTCAGCCAGTCAAAACCGGTTTGAGCCGGTCTGTTCCTGTTTGAGCTGGTCAAAACCGTATGAGTACGGTTTGAGCCGGTGAAAACCGGTTTGAGATGTTCTGGTCCGGTTTGAGCCAGTTTGAGCCGGTCTGGTCTGGTGTGTGCCCGTTTGAGCTGGTCTGTTCCTGTTTGAGCCTGTCTGTTCCTGTTTGAGTCCGGTTTGAGCCGTTCAAAACCAGTTTGAGCCGGTCTAGTCTGGTTTGAGTCCGGTTTGAGCCAGTCAAAATCGATTGGAGACGGTCTGGCCTGGTTTGATCTGGTCAAAACCCGTATGAGTACGGTTTGAGCCGGTGAAAACCGGTTTGAGATGTTCTGGTCAGGTTTGAGCCAGTTTGAGCCGGTCTGGTCTGGCTTGAGCTGGTTTGAGCCGGTCTGTTACTGTTTGAGCCGGTCTGTTCCTGTTTGAGTCCAGTTTGAGCCATTCAAAACCGGTGTGAGCCGGTCTAGTCCGGTTTGAGTCCGGTTTCAGCCGGTCAAAACCGGTTTGAGCCTGTTTGTTCCGGTTTGAGTCCTTTTTGAGCCAGTCAAAACAGGTTTGAGCCGGTCTGGTCCGGTTTGAGTCCGGTTTGAGCCGGTCAAAACCGGTTTGAGCCGGTCTGGCCTGGTTTGAGTCCGGTTTGAGCAGGTCAAAACCGTTTTGAGCTGGTCTGGTCCGGATAAATATGGTCAAAACCGGTTTGAGTCTGTTTGAGCCGGTCAAAACCGGTTTGAGCCGGTCTGGTCGGGTTTGAGTCCAGTTTGATCCGGTCAAAATTGGTTTGAGCCGGTCTGGCCTGGTTTGATTTGGTCAAAACCCGTTTGAGTCCGGTTTGAGCTGGTCAAAACCGGTTTGAGGCGGTCTGGCCTGGATTGATCCGGTTTGAGCCGGTCCGGTCATGTTTTAGTCCGGTTTGAGCCTGTCAAAACCGGTTTCAGCCGGTCTGGTTCGGTTTGAGCCGGTCTGGTCCGGTTTGAGCCTGTCAAAACCGATTGAAACCGGTCTGGGCCGGTTTGAGTCCGGTTTCAGCCGGTCAAAACCGGTTTGAGCCGGTCTGGCCTGGTTTGATCTGGTCAAAACCGTTTGAGTCCGGTTTGAGCGGTTTGAGCTGGTCAAAACCGGTTTGAGCCGGTCTGGCCTGGATTGATCCGGTTTGAGCCGGTCCGGTCATGTTTTAGTCCGGTTTGAGCCAGGTCAAAACCGGTTTCAGCCGGTCTGGTTCGGTTTGAGCCGGTCTGGTCCGGTTTGAGCCTGTCAAAACCGATTGAAACCGGTCTGGGCCGGTTTGAGTCCGTTTGAGCCGGTTTGAGCCGGTCAAAACCGGTTTGAGCCGGTCTGGCCTGGTTTGATCTGGTCAAAACCCGTATGAGACCGGTTTGAGCCGGTGAAAACCGGTTTGAGATGTTCTGGTCCGGTTTGAGCCGATCTGTTCCTGTTTGAGCCGGTCTGTTCCAGCTTGAGTCCGATTTGAGCCGTTCTGGTCTGGTGTGAGCCGGTTTGAGCTGGTCTGTTCCTGTTTGAGCCGGTCTGTTCCTGTTTGAGTCCGGTTTGAGCCGTTCAAAACCGGTTTGAGCGGTCTGGTCTGGTTTGAGTCCGGTTTGAGTCCGGTTTGAGCCAGTCAAAATCGATTGGAGACGGTCTGGCCTGGTTTGATCTGGTCAAAACCCGTATGAGTACGGTTTGAGCCGGTGAAAACCGGTTTGAGATGTTCTGGTCCGTTTGAGCCAGTTTGAGCCGGTCTGGTCTGGCTTGAGCCGGTTTGAGCCAGTCTGTTACTGTTTGAGCCGGTCTGTTCCTGTTTGAGTCCAGTTTGAGCCATTCAAAACCGGTGTGAGCCGGTCTAGTCCGGTTTGAGTCTGGTTTCAGCCAGTCAAAACCGGTTTGAGCTGGTCTGGTCCGGTTTGAGTCGGTTTGAGCCAGTCAAAACAGGTTTGAGCCGGTCTGGTCCGGTTTGAGTCGGTTTGAGCCAGTCAAAACAGGTTTGAGCCGGTCTGGTCCGGTTTGAGTCCGTTTGAGCCGGTTTGAGCCGGTCTGGTTCGGTTTGAGCTGGTCAAAACCGGTTTGAGCCAGTCTAGTCCGGTTTGAGCCAGTCAAAACAGGTTTGAGCCGGTCTAGTCGGTTTGAGCTGGTCAAAACCGGTTTGAGTCGGTTTGAGCGGTTTGAGCGGTCTAGTCGGTTTGAGCCGGTGAAAACCGGTTTCAGTCCGGTTTCAGCCGGTCTGGTTCGGTTTGAGCCTGTCTGTTCCTGTTTGAGCCTGTCAAAACCGATTGAAACCGGTCTGGGCCGGTTTGAGTCCAGTTTGAGCCGGTCTGGCCTGGTTTGAGTCTGGTTTGAGCTGGTCAAAACCGTTTGAGTCCGGTTTGAGCTGGTGAAACCGGTTTGAGCAGTTTGAGCCGTTCTGGTCTGGTTTGAGCCGGTTTGAGACGGTGTGGTCTAGTTTTAGCCGGTTTGAGCTGGTCTGTTCCTGTTTGAGCCGGTCTGTTCCAGTTTGAGTCTGTTTGAGCCGGTCAAAATCGGTTTGAGCCGGTCTGGTCCGTTTGAGTCCGGTTTGAGCCGGTCAAAACCGGTTTGAGCTGGTCTGGTCCGGTTTGAGTCCGGTTTGAGCTGGTCAAAACCGGTTTCAGCCGGTCTGGCCTGGTTTGATCTGGTCAAAACCCGTTTGAGTCTGGTTTGAGCCGGTCAAAACCGGTTTGAGCCGTCTGGTCTGGTTTGAGTCCGGTTTGAGCCGGTCTGGTCTGGTTTGAGCCGTTCAAAACCGGTTTCAGCCGGTCTGGTCCGGTTTGAGTCCGGTTTGAGCTGGTCAAAACCGGTTTGAGCCGGTCTGGTCTGGTTTGAGCTGGTCAAAACCGGTTTGAGCCAGTCTAAGAGCCGGTCTGGTCGGTTTGAGTCCGTTTGAGCCAGTCAAAACAGGTTTGAGCCGGTTTGAGCCGTCTGGTCTGGTTTGAGCCGGTTTGAGCCGGTCAAAACCGGTTTGAGCCAGTCTGGTCTGGTTTGAGTCCGGTTTGAGCCAGTCAAAACAGGTTTGAGCTGGTCTGGTCCGGTTTGAGTCTGGTTTGAGCCGGTCAAAATCGGTTTGAGCCTGTTTGTTCCGGTTTGAGTCCTTTTTGAGCCAGTCAAAACAGGTTTGAGCCAGTCTGGTCCGGTTTGAGTCCGGTTTGAGCCAGTCAAAACCGCTTTGAGCCGGCCTGGCCTGGTTTGAGTCCGGTTTGAGCAGGTCAAAACCGTTTTGAGCTGACCTGGTCCGGATAAATACGGTCAAAACCGGTTTGAGTCTGTTTGAGCCGGTCAAAACCGGTTTGAGCCGGTCTGGTCGATTTTGAGTCCAGTTTGAGCTGGTCAAAATTGGTTTGAGCCGGTCTGGCCTGGTT
Source organism: Erythrocebus patas (assembly GCA_023783455.1). Classification (NCBI taxonomy): domain Eukaryota; kingdom Metazoa; phylum Chordata; class Mammalia; order Primates; family Cercopithecidae; genus Erythrocebus; species Erythrocebus patas. The sequence goes on from JAKFHT010000478.1 coordinate 23,275, forward strand.
TGATTTGGTCAAAACCCGTTTGAGTCCGGTTTGAGCTGGTCAAAACCGGTTTGAGCCGGTCTGGCCTGGATTGATCCGGTTTGAGCCGGTCCAGTCATGTTTTAGTCCGGTTTGAGCCAGTCAAAACCGGTTTCAGCCGGTCTGGCCTGGATTGATCAGGTTTGAGCCGGTCCGGTTTGGTTGGAGCCGGTCTGGTCCGGTTTGAGCCTGTCCAAACCGATTGAAATCGGTCTGGGCCGGTTTGAGTCCGGTTTCAGCCAGTCAAAACCGGTTTGAGCCGGTCTGGACTGGTTTGATCTGCTCAAAACCCGTATGAGACCGGTTTGAGCCGGTGAAAACCGGTTTGAGATGTTCTGGTCCGGTTTGAGCTGGTTGAGCCGTTCTGGTCTGGTGTGAGCCGGTTTGAGCTGGTCTGTTCCTGTTTGAGCCGGTCTGTTCCTGTTTGAGTCTGGTTTGAGCCGTTCAAAACCGGTTTGAGCCGTTCAAGTCCGGTTTGAGTCTGGTTTGAGCCAGTCAAAATCGATTGGAGACGGTCTTGCCTGGTTTGATCTGGTCAAAACCCGTATGAGTACGGTTTGAGCCGGTGAAAACCGGTTTGAGATGTTCTGGTCAGGTTTGAGCCAGTTTGAGCCGGTCTGGTCTGGCTTGAGCCGGTTTGAGCCGGTCTGTTACTGTTTGAGCCGGTCTGTTCCTGTTTGAGTCCAGTTTGAGCCATTCAAAACCGGTGTGAGCCGGTCTAGTCCGGTTTGAGTCCGGTTTCAGCCGGTCAAAACCGGTTTGAGCCTGTTTGTTCTGGTTTGAGTCCTTTTGAGCCAGTCAAAACCGGTTTGAGCCGGTCTGGCCTGGTTTGAGTCCGGTTTGAGCAGGTCAAAACCGTTTTGAGCTGGTCTGGTCCGGATAAATATGGTCAAAACCGGTTTGAGTCAGTTTGAGCCGGTCAAAACATGTTTGAGCCGGTCTGGTTTGAGTCCAGTTTGATCCGGTCAAAATTGGTTTGAGCCGGTCTGGCCTGGTTTGATTTGGTCAAAACCCGTTTGAGTCCGGTTTGAGCTGGTCAAAACCGGTTTGAGCCGGTCTGGCCTGGATTGATCCGGTTTGAGCCGGTCCGGTCATGTTTTAGTCCGGTTTGAGCCAGTCAAAACCGGTTTCAGCGGTCTGGTTCGGTTTGAGCGGTCTGGTCCGGTTTGAGCCTGTCAAAACCGATTGAAACCGGTCTGGGCCGGTTTGAGTCCAGTTTCAGCCAGTCAAAACCGGTTTGAGCCGGTCTGGCCTGGTTTGATCTGGTCAAAACCCGTATGAGACCGGTTTGAGCCGGTGAAAACCGGTTTGAGATGTTCTGGTCGGTTTGAGCCGGTTTGAGCGGTCTGGTCTGGTGTGAGCCGGTTTGAGCTGGTCTGTTCCTGTTTGAGCGGTCTGTTCCTGTTTGAGTCCGGTTTGAGCCGTTCAAAACCAGTTTGAGCCGGTCTAGTCCGGTTTGAGTCGGGTTTGAGCCAGTCAAAATCGATTGGAGACGGTCTGGCCTGGTTTGATCTGGTCAAAACCCGTATGAGTACGGTTTGAGCCGGTGAAAACCGGTTTGAGATGTTCTGGTCTGGTTTGAGCCAGTTTGAGCCGGTCTGGTCTGGCTTGGGCTGGTTTGAGCCGGTTTGTTACTGTTTGAGCCCGTCTGTTCCTGTTTGAGTCCAGTTTGAGCCATTCAAAACCGGTGTGAGCCGGTCTAGTCCAGTTTGAGTACGGTTTCAGCCGGTCAAAACCGGTTTGAGCCTGTTTGTTCCGGTTTGAGTCCTTTGTGAGCCAGTAAAAACAGGTTTGAGCCGGTCTGGTCCGGTTTGAGTCCGGTTTGAGCGGTTCAAAACCGGTTTGAGCCGGTCTGGCCTGGTTTGAGTCTGGTTTGAGCAGGTCAAAACCGTTTTGAGCTGCTCTGGTCCGGATAAATACGGTCAAAACCAGTTTGAGTCTGTTTGAGCCCGTCAAAACCGGTTTGAGCCGGTCTCGTCAGGTTTGAGTCCAGTTTGATCCGGTCAAAATTGGTTTGAGCCGGTCTGGCCTGGTTTGATTTGGTCAAAACCCGTTTGAGTCCGGTTTGAGCTGGTCAAAACCGGTTTGAGGCGGTCTGGTCCGTTTGAGCCGGTTTGAGTCGGTCAAAACCGGTTTGAGCTGGTCTGGTCCGGTTTGAGTCGGTTTGAGCCAGTCAAAACAAGTTTGAGCCGGTCTGGTACGGTTTGAGTCCAGTTTGAGCCAGTCAAAATCGGTTTGAGCCGGTCTGGCCTGGTTTGATCTGGTCAAAACCCGTTTGAGTCCGGTTTCAGCTGGTCAAAACCGGTTTGAGCCGGTCTGGCCTGGATTGATCCGGTTTGAGCCGGTCCAGTCATGTTTTAGTCCGGTTTGAGCCAGTCAAAACCGGTTTGAGCCGGTCTGGCCTGGTTTGATCTAGTCAAAACCCGTATGAGACCGGTTTGAGCCGGTGAAAACCGGTTTGAGATGTTCTGGTCCGGTTTGAGCCCGTTTGAGGCGTTCTGGTCTGGTGTGAGCCGGTTTGAGATGGTCTGTTCCTGTTTGAGCCGGTCTGTTCCAGTTTGAGTCCGGTTTGAGCCATTCAAAGCGGTTTGAGCCGGTCTAGTCCGGTTTGAGTCCGGTTTGAGCCAGTCAAAATCGATTGGAGAGGGTCTGGCCTGGTTTGATCTGGTCAAAACCCGTATGAGTACGGTTTGAGCCGGTGAAAACCGGTTTGAGATGTTCTGGTCAGGTTTGAGCCAGTTTGAGCCGGTCTGGTCTGGCTTGAGCCGGTTTGAGCCGGTCTGTTACTGTTTGAGCCGGTCTGTTCCTGTTTGAGTCCAGTTTGAGCCATTCAAAACCGGTGTGAGCCGGTCTAGTCCGGTTTGAGTCCGGTTTCAGCCAGTCAAAACCGGTTTGAGCCTGTTTGTTCCGGTTTGAGTCCTTTTTGAGCCAGTCAAAACAGGTTTGAGCCGGTCTGGTCCTGTTTGAGTCCGGTTTGAGCCGGTCAAAACCGGTTTGAGCCTGTCTGGCCTGGTTTGAGTCCGGTTTGAGCAGGTCAAAACCGTTTTGAGCTGGTCTGGTCCGGATAAATATGGTCAAAACCGGTTTGAGTCTGTTTGAGCCGGTCAAAACCGGTTTGAGCCGGTCTGGTCGGTTTGAGTCCAGTTTGAGCCGGTCAAAATTGGTTTGAGCCGGTCTGGCCTGGTTTGATTTGGTCAAAACCCGTTTGAGTCCGGTTTGAGCTGGTCAAAACCGGTTTGAGCCTGTCTGGCCTGGTTTGATCCGGTTTGAGCCGGTCCGTCATGTTTTAGTCCGGTTTGAGCCAGTCAAAACCGGTTTCAGCCGGTCTGGTTCGGTTTGAGCCGGTCTGGTCCGGTTTGAGCCTGTCAAAACCGATTGAAACCGGTCTGGGCGGTTTGAGTCGGTTTGAGCCAGTCAAAACCGGTTTGAGCCGGTCTGGCCTGGTTTGATCTGGTCAAAACCCGTATGAGACCGGTTTGAGCCGGTCAAAACCGGTTTGAGCCTGTCTGGCCTGGTTTGAGCCGTTTGAGCCGGTCTGGTCCGGTTTGAGCCGGTTTGAGCTGGTCTGTTCCTGTTTGAGCCGGTCTGTTCCTGTTTGAGTCGGTTTGAGCCGTTCAAAACCGGTTTGAGCCGGTCTAGTCCGGTTTGAGTCCGGTTTGAGCCAGTCAAAATCGATTGGAGACGGTCTGGCCTGGTTTGATCTGGTCAAAACCTGTATGAGTACGGTTTGAGCCGGTGAAAACCGGTTTGAGATATTCTGGTCGGTTTGAGCCAGTTTGAGCCTGTCTGGCCTGGTTTGAGCCGTTTGAGCCGGTCTGTTACTGTTTGAGCCGGTCTGTTCCTGTTTGAGTCCAGTTTGAGCCATTCAAAACCGGTGTGAGCCGGTCTAGTCCGGTTTGAGTCCGGTTTCAGCCGGTCAAAACCGGTTTGAGCCTGTTGTTCGGTTTGAGTCCTTTTGAGCCAGTCAAAACGGTTTGAGCCGGTCTGGTCCGGTTTGAGTCCGTTTGAGCCGGTCAAAAGCGGTTTGAGCCGGTCTGGCCTGGTTTGAGTCTGGTTTGAGCAGGTCAAAACCGTTTTGAGCTGATCTGGTCCGGATAAATACGGTCAAAACCGGTTTGAGTCTGTTTGAGCCGGTCAAAACCGGTTTGAGCCGGTCTGGTCGGGTTTGAGTCCAGTTTGAGCCGGTCAAAATTGGTTTGAGCCGGTCTGGCCTGGTTTGATTTGGTCAAAACCCGTTTGAGTCCGTTTGAGCCGGTCAAAACCGGTTTGAGCCGGTCTGGCCTGGATTGATCCGGTTTGAGCCGGTCCGGTCATGTTTTAGTCTGGTTTGAGCCAGTCAAAACCGGTTTCAGCCGGTCTGGTTCGGTTTGAGCCGGTCTGGTCCGGTTTGAGCCTGTCAAAACCGATTGAAACCGGTCTGGGCCGGTTTGAGTCCGGTTTCAGCCAGTCAAAACAGGTTTGAGCCTGTCTGGCCTGGTTTGATCTGGTCAAAACCCGTATGAGACCGGTTTGAGCCGGTGAAAACCGGTTTGAGATGTTCTGGTCCGGTTTGAGCCGGTTTGAGCCGTTCTGGTCTGGTGTGAGCCGGTTTGAGCTGGTCTGTTCCTGTTTGAGCCGGTCTGTTCCTGTTTGAGTCCGGTTTGAGCCGTTCAAAACCGGTTTGAGCCAGTCTACACCGGTTTGAGTCCGGTTTGAGCCAGTCAAAATCGATTGGAGACGGTCTGGCCTGGTTTGATCTGGTCAAAACAAGTATGAGAACGGTTTGAGCCGGTGAAAACCGGTTTGAGCGGTTTGAGCTGGTCTGGTCCGTTTTGAGCCAGTTTGAGCTGGTCTGGTCGGGCTTGAACCGGTTTGAGCCGGTCTGTTCCTGTTTGAGCCGGTCTGTTCCTGTTTGAGTACGGTTTGAGCCATTCAAAATCGGTTTGAGCCGGTCTGGTCCGGTTTGAGTCTGGTTTGAGCCAGTCAAAATCGATTGGAGACGGTCTGGCCTGGTTTGATCTGGTCAAAACCCGTATGAGTACGGTTTTAGCCGGTGGAATCCGGTTTGAGATGCTCTGGTCAGGTTTGAGCCAGTTTGAGCCGGTCTGGTCTGGCTTGAGCTGGTTTGAGCCGGTCTGTTACTGTTTGAGCCGGTCTGTTCCTGTTTGAGTCCAGTTTGAGCCATTCAAAACCGGTGTGAGCCGGTCTAGTCTGGTTTCAGTCCGGTTTCAGCCGGTCAAACCGGTTTGAGCCTGTTTGTTCTGGTTTGAGTCCTTTTTGAGCCAGTCAAAACAGGTTTGAGCCAGTCTGGTCCAATTTGAGTCCGGTTTGAGAAGGTCAAAACCTTTTTGAGCCTCTCTGGCCTGGTTTGAGTCCGGTTTGAGCAGGTCAAAACCGTTTTGAGCTGATCTGGTCCGGATAAATACGGTCAAAACCGGTTTGAGTCTGTTTGAGCCGGTCAAAACCGGTTTGAGCCGGTCTGGTCAGGTTTGAGTCCAGTTTGAGCCTGTCAAAATTGGTTTGAGACGGTCTGGCCTGGTTTGATCTGGTCAAAACCCTTATGAGTACGGTTTGAGCTGGTGAAAACCGGTTTGAGATGTTCTGGTCCGGTTTGAGCCGTTTGAGCCGTCTGGTCTGGCTTGAGCCGGTTTGAGCCGGTCTGTTACTGTTTGAGCCGGTCTGTTCCTGTTTGAGTCAGTTTGGGCCATTTCAAAACCGGTGTGAGCCGGTCTAGTCCAGTTTGAGTCTGGTTTCAGCCGGTCAAAACCGGTTTGAGCCTGTTTGTTCCGGTTTGAGTCCTTTTGAGCCAGTCAAAACAGGTTTGAGCCGGTCTGGTCCGGTTTGAGTCCGGTTTGAGCAGGTCAAAACCGGTTTGAGCCTCTCTGGCCTGGTTTGAGTCCGGTTTGAGCAGGTCAAAACCGTTTTGAGCTGATCTGGTCCGGATAAATACGGTCAAAACCGGTTTGAGTCTGTTTGAGCCGGTCAAAACCGGTTTGAGCCGGTCTGGTCAGGTTTGAGTCCAGTTTGAGCCTGTCAAAATTGGTTTGAGACGGTCTGGCCTGGTTTGATCTGGTCAAAACCCTTATGAGTACGGTTTGAGCTGGTGAAAACCGGTTTGAGATGTTCTGGTCCGGTTTGAGCCGGTTAGAGCCGTTCTGGTCTGGCTTGATCCGGTTTGAGCCGGTCTGTTACTGTTTGAGCCGGTCTGTTCCTGTTTGAGTCCAGTTTGAGCCATTCAAAACCGGTGTGAGCCGGTCTAGTCCAGTTTGAGTCTGGTTTCAGCCGGTCAAAACCGGTTTGAGCCTGTTGTTCGGTTTGAGTCCTTTTGAGCCAGTCAAAACAGGTTTGAGCCGGTCTGGTCGGGTTTGAGCCGGTTTGAGCCGGTCTGTTACTGTTTGAGCCGGTCTGGCCTGGTTTGAGTCCAGTTAGAGCAGGTCAAAACCGTTTTGAGCTGATCTGGTCCGGATAAATACGGTCAAAACCGGGTTGAGCCGGTCTGGTCGGGTTTGAGTCGAGTTTGAGCCGGTCAAAATTGGTTTGAGCCGGTCTGGCCTGGTTTGATTTGGTCAAAACCCATTTGAGTCCGGTTTGAGCTGGTCAAAACCGGTTTGAGCCGGTCTGGCCTGGATTGATCCGGTTTGAGCCGGTCCGGTTCGGTTTGAGCGGTCTGGTCCGGTTTGAGCCTGTCAAAACCGATTGAAACCGGTCTGGGCCGGTTTGAGTCCGGTTTCAGCCAGTCAAAACCGGTTTGAGCCGGTCTGGCCTGGTGTGATCTGGTCAAAACCCGTATGAGACCGGTTTGAGCCGGTGAAAACCGGTTTGAGATGTTCTCGTCCGGTTTGAGCCAGTTTGAGCTGGTCTGGTCTGGTGTGAGCGGTTTGAGCCGGTTTGAGCTGGTCTGTTCCTGTTTGAGCCGGTCTGTTCCTGTTTGAGTCCGGTTTGAGCCAGTCAAAATCGATTGGAGACGGTCTGGCCTGGTTTGATCTGGTCAAAACCCGTATGAGTACGGTTTGAGCTGGTGAAAACCGGTTTGAGATGTTCTGGTCCGGTTTGAGCCAGTTTGAGCCGGTCTGGTCGGTTTGAGCCGGTTTGAGCCGGTCTGTTCCTGTTTGAGTCCAGTTTGAGCCGTTCAAAACTGGTTTGAGCCGGTCTAGTCCGGTTTGAGTCCGGTTTCAGCCGGTCAAAACCGGTTTGAGCCTGTTTGTTCCGGTTTGAGTCCTTTTAGAGCCAGTCAAAACAGGTTTGAGCCGGTCTGGTCTGGTTTGAGTCCTGTTTGAGCCAGTCAAAACCGGTTTGAGCCGGTCTGGCCGGGTTTGAGTCTGGTTTGAGCAGGTCAAAACCGTTTTGAGCTGGTCTGGTCCGGATAAATACGGTCAAAATCGGTTTGATTTTGTTTGAGCCGGTCAAAACCGGTTTGAGCCGGCTGGTCGTTTTTGAGTCCAGTTTGAGCTGGTCAAAATTGGTTTGAGCCGGTCTGGCCTGGTTTGATTTGGTCAAAACCCGTTTGAGTCCGTTTGGAACTGGTCAAAACCGGTTTGAGCCGGTCTGGCCTGGATTGATCCGGTTTGAGCCGGTCCGGTCATGTTTTAGTTTGGTTTGAGCCAGTCAAAACCGGTTTCCGCTGGTCTGGTTCGGTTTGAGCCGGTCTGTTCCGGTTTGAGCCTGTCAAAACCGATTGAAACCGGTCTGGGCCGGTTTGAGTCCGGTTTCAGCCAGTCAAAACCGTTTGAGCCGGTCTGGCCTGGTTTGATCTGGTCAAAACCCGTATGAGACCGGTTTGAGCCGGTGAAAACCGGTTTGAGATATTCTGGTCCAGTGTGAGCCGGTTTGAGCCTTTATGGTCTCGTGTGAGCCGGTTTGAGCTGGTCTGTTCCTGTTTGAGCCGGTCTGTTCCTGTTTGAGTACGGTTTGAGCCATTCAAAAACGGTTTGAGACGGTCTGGTCCGGTTTGAATCCGGTTTGAGCCAGTCAAAATCGGTTGGAGCCGGTCTGGCCTGGTTTGATCTGGTCAAAACCCTTATGAGTACGGTTTGAGCCGGTGAAAACCGGTTTGAGATGTTCTGGTCAGGTTTGAGCCAGTTTGAGCCGGTCTGGTCTGGCTTGAGCCGGTTTGAGCCGGTCTGTTACTGTTTGAGCCGGTTTGTTCCTGTTTGAGTCCAGTTTGAGCCATTCAAAACCGGTGTGAGCCGGTCTAGTCCAGTTAGAGTCCGGTTTCAGCCGGTCAAAACCGGTTTGAGCCTGTTTGTTCCGGTTTGAGTCCTTTTTGAGCCAGTCAAAACAGGTCTGAGCCGGTCTGGTCCGGTTTGAGTCCAGTTTGAGCCGGTCAAAACCGGTTTGAGCCGGTCTGGCCTGGTTTGAGTCAGGTTTGAGCAGGTCAAAACCGTTTTGAGCTGACCTGGTCCGGATAAATACGGTCAAAACCGGTTTGAGTCTGTTTGAGCAGGTCAAAACCGGTTTGAGCCGGTCTGGTCGGGTTTGAGTCCAATCTGAGACATTCAAAATTGGTTTCAGCCGGTCTGGCCTGGTTTGATTTGGTCAAAACCCGTCTGAGTCCGGTTTGACCTGGTCAAAACCGGTTTGAGCCGGTCGGGCCTGGATTTATCCGGTTTGAGCCAGTCCGGTTCGGTTTGAGCCCGTCTGGTCCGGTTTGAGCCTGTCAAAACCGATTGAAACCAGTGTGGGCCGGTTTGAGTCCGGTTTCAGCCAGTCAAAACCGGTTTGAGCCGGTCTGGCCTGGTTTGATCTGGTCAAAACCCGTATGAGACCGGTTTGAGCCGGTGAAAACCGGTTTGAGATGTTCTGGTCCAGTTTGAGCCGGTTTGAGCCGTTCTGGTCAGGTGTGAGCCGGTTTGAGCTGGTCTGTTCCTGTTTGAGCTGGTCTGTTCCTGTTTGAGTCCGGTTTGAGCCGTTCAAAACCGGTTTGAGCCGGTCAAGTCCGGTTTGAGTCCGGTTTGAGCCAGTCAAAATCGATTGGAGAGGGTCTGGCCTGGTTTGATCTGGTCAAAACCCGTATGAATACGGTTTGAGCCGGTGAAAACCGGTTTGAGATGTTCTGGTCAGGTTTGAGCCAGTTTGAGCCGGTCTGGTCTGGTTTGAGCGGTCTGTTACTGTTTGAGCCGGTCTGTTCCTGTTTGAGTCCAGTTTGAGCCATTCAAAACCGGTGTGAGCCTGTCTAGTCCGGTTTGAGTCCGGTTTCAGCCGGTCAAAACCGGTTTGAGCCTGTTTGTTCCGGTTTGAGTCATTTTTGAGCCAGTCAAAACCGGTTTGAGCCGGTCTGGCCTGGTTTGAGTCTGGTTTGAGCAGGTCAAAACCGTTTTGAGCTGATCTGGTCCGGATAAATACGGTCAAAACCGGTTTGAGTCTGTTTGAGCCGGTCAAAACAGGTTTGAGCCAGTCTGGTCCAGTTTGAGTCCAGTTTGAGCTGGTCAAAACCGGTTTGACCTGGTCTGGCTTGGTTTGAGTCCGGTTTGAGCAGGTCAAAATGGTTTTGAGCCGATCTGGTCCAGATAAATAAATAAACCGGTTTGAGCCAGTCTAAGAGCCGGTCTGCTGCGGATTGATCCCGTTTGAGCTGGTCTGGTCTGGTTTGATTAGATTTGAGCCGCTCAAAACCGATTGTGCATATCTGGTCGTTTGAGCAGGTCAAAACCGTTGAGAGCTGGTCTGGACCGGTTTCATCCGGTCAAAACTGGTTTGAGACGGCTTGAGCTAGTCCAAACCGGTTTGAGCCGGTCTGGTCGCGTTTGACCCGGTTTCAGCTGTTCTGGTCTGGTTTGAACCGTTCAAAAGCGGTTTGAGCCGGTCCGGTCCGGTTTTAGTCCGGTTTGAGCTGGTCAAAACCGGTTTGAGCCGGCCTGGTTTGGTTTGAGCCGGTCTGGTCGGGTTGGAGCCTGTCAAAACCGATTGGAACCGGTCTGGGCCTGTTTGAGTCTGGTTTGAGCCGGTCAAAGCGGTGTGAGCCGGTCTGGCCTGGTTTGATCTGGTCGAAACCCATATGAGTCCGGTTTGAGCCGGTGAAAACCGGTTTGAGGTGTTCTGGTCCAGTTTGAGCCGGTTTGAGACGGTGTGGTCTAGTTTTAGCCGGTTTGAGCCTATCCGTTCCTGTTTGAGCCAGTCTGTTCCAGTTTGAGTCCGGTTTGAGCCATTCAAAAACGGTTTGAGACGGTCTGGTCCGGTTTGAGTCCGGTTTGAGCCGTTCAAAAAAGGTTTGAGCTGGTCTGGTCCGGTTTGAGTCTGGTTTGAGCCAGTCAAAACAGGTGTGAGCCAGTCTCTCCTGGTTTGATCTGGTCAAAAGCCGTTTGCCTCTGGTTTGAGCCGGTCAAAACTGGTTTGAGCCGTTCTGGTCCGGTTTGATCCCGTTGGAGCCGGTCTGGTCTGGTTTGAGCGGGTTCAAACCGGTTTTAGCCGGTCTGGTCCGGTTTGAGTCCGGTTTGAGCCGTTCAAAACCTGGTAGACCCGGTCTGGTCTGTAATGAGATGGTTAAAACCGGTTTGAGCCAGTCTAAGAGCCAGACTGGTGCGGTTTGATCCGGTTGGAGCCGGTCAAAACACGTTTGAGCCTGTTTGTTCGGTTTGAGCCGTTCTGGTCCGGTTTGAGCCGGTTTGAGCCGGTCAAAACCGGTTTGAGCCAGTCTGGTCCGTTTTGAGTACGGTTTGAGCCGGTCAAAATCGGTTTGAGCTGGTCAAAACCGGTTTCAGCCAGTCTGGTTCAGTTTGAGCTGGTCTGGTCCGGTTTGAGCTGGTCAAAACTGGTTTGAGCCGGTCTGCTGCTGTTTGATCAGGTTTGAGCTGGTCTGGTCTGGTTTGATTAGATTTGAGCCGGTCAAAACCGATTTGAGCCTATCTGGTCGGGTTTGAGACCCGTTTAAGCAGGTCAAAATCGTTGAGAGCTGGTCTGGTCTGGTTTCATCCGGTCAAAATGGGTTTGAGACGGCTTGAGCTAGTCAAAACCGGTTTGAGCCGGTCCGGTCGCGTTTGATCCGGTTTCAGCCATTCTGGTCTGGTTTGAGCCGTTCAAAACCGGTTTGAGCCGGTCCGGTCCAGTTTTAGTCCGGTTTGAGCCAGTCAAAACCGGTTTCAGCCGGTCTGGTTCGGTTTGAGCCGGTCTGGTCCTGTTGGAGCCTGTCAAAAGCGGTTGGAACCGGTCTGGGCCTGTTTGAGTCCGGTTTGAGCCGGTCTGGCCTGGTTTGATCTGGTGAAAACCCATATGAGTCCGGTTTGAGCCGGTGAAAATCGGTTTGAGATGTTCTGGTCCGGTTTGAGCCGGTTTGAGACGGTGTGGTCTAGTTTTAGCCGGTTTGAGCCGATCTGTTCCTGTTTGAGCCGGTCTGTTCCAGTTTGAGTCCGATTTGAGCCATTCAAAAACGGTTTGAGACGGTCTGGTCCGGTTTGAGTCTGGTTTGAGCCAGTCAAAATCGGTTGGAGCCGGTCTGGCGTGGTTTGATCTGGTCAAAACCCGTATGAGTACGGTTTGAGCCTGTGAAAACCGGTTTGAGATGTTCTGCTCAGGTTTGAGCCAGTTTGAGCCGGTCTGGTCTGGCTTGAGCCGGTTTGAGCCGGTCTGTTCGTGTTTGAGCCGGTCTGTTCCTGTTTGAGTCCAGTTTGAGCCGTTCAAAACCGGTGTGAGCCGGTCTAGTCCGGTTTGAGTCCGGTTTCAGCCGGTCAAAACCGGTTTGAGCCTGTTTGTTCCGGTTTGAGTCCTTTTTGAGCCAGTCAAAACAGGTTTGAGCTGGTCTGGTCCGGTTTGAGTCCGGTTTGAGCCGGTCAAAACAGGTTTGAGCCGGTCTGGCTTGGTTTGAGTCCGGTTTGAGCAGGTCAAAATTGGTTTGAGCCGATCTGGTCCGGATAAATAAATAAACCGGTTTGAGCCAGTCTAAGAGCCGGTCTGCTGCGGATTGATCCCGTTTGAGCTGGTCTGGTCTGGTTTGATTAGATTTGAGCCGGTAAAAACCGATTTGTGCATATCTGGTCGTTTGAGCAGGTCAAAACCGTTGAGAGCTGGTCTGGTCCGGTTTCATCCGGTCAAAACTGGTTTGAGACGGCTTGAGCTACTCAAAACCGGTTTGCGCCGGTCTGGTCGCGTTTGATCCGGTTTCAGCCGTTCTGGTCTGGTTTGAGCCGTTCAAAAGAAGTTTGACCCGGTCCGGTCCAGTTTTAGTCCGGTTTGAGGCGGTCAAAACCGGTTTCAGGCGGTCTGGTTCGGTTTGAGCCGGTCTGGTCCGGTTGGAGCCTGTCAAAACCGGTTGGAACCGGTCTGGGCCTGTTTGAGTCCGGTTTGAGCCGGTCAAAACCGGTTTGAGCCGGTCTGGCCTGGTTTGATCTGGTCAAAACCCATATGAGTCCGGTTTGAGCCGGTGAAAACCGGTTTGAGATGTTCTGGTCCAGTTTGAGCCGGTTTGAGACGGTGTGGTCTAGTTTTAGCCGGTTTGAGCCGATCTGTTCCTGTTTGAGCCGGTCTGTTCCAGTTTGAGTCCGTTTGAGCTGGTCAAAACGGTTTGAGATGGTCCAGTCCGGTTTGAGTCCGGTTTGAGCCAGTCAAAATCGGTTGGAGCCGGTCTGGCCTGGTTTGATCTGGTCAAAACCCGTATGAGTACGGTTTGAGCCGGTGAAAACCGGTTTGAGATGTTCTGGTCCGGTTTGAGCCAGTTTGAGCCGGTCTGGTCTGGCTTGAGCCGGTTTGAACCGGTCTGTTACTGTTTGAGCCGGTCTGTTCCTGTTTGAGTCCAGTTTGAGCCGTTCAAAACCGGTTTGAGCCGGTCTAGTCCGGTTTGAGTCCGGTTTCAGCCGGTCAAAACCGGTTTGAGCCTGTTTGTTCCGGTTTGAGTCCTTTTTGAGCCAGTCAAAACAGGTTTGAGCCGGTCTGGTCCGGTTTGAGTCCGGTTTGAGCCGGTCAAAACCGGTTTGAGCCGGTCTGGCCTGGTTTGAGTCCGGTTTGAGCAGGTCAAAACCGTTTTGAGCCGGTCTGGTCCGGATAAATACGGTCAAAACCGGTTTGAGTCTGTTTGAGCCGGTCAAAACCGGTTTGAGCCGGTCTGGTCGAGTTTGAGTCCAGTTTGAGCAGGTCAAAATTGGTTTGAGCCGGTCTGGCCTGGTTTGATTTGGTCAAAACCCATTTGAGTCCGGTTTGAGCTGGTCAAAACCGGTTTGAGCCGGTGTGGCCTGGATTGATCCGGTTTGAGCCGGTCCGGTCATGTTTTAGTCCGGTTTGAGCCAGTCAAAACCGGTTTCAGCCGGTCTGGTAGGGTTTGAGTCGGGTTTGAGCCAGTCAAAACAGGTTTGAGCCAGTCTGGTAGGGTTTGAGTCGGTTTGAGCGGTCAAAACCGTTTGAGCCGGTCTGGCCTGGTTTGATCTGGTCAAAACCCGTTTGAGTCGGTTTGAGCAGTTCAAAACCTGGTAGACCCGGTCTGGTCTGTAATGAGATGGTTAAAACCGGTTTGAGCCAGTCTAAGAGCCGGTCTGCTGCTGTTTGATCCGGTTGGAGCGGTCAAAACATGTTTGAGTTCGTTTGAGGCGGTCTGGTCCGTTCGGTTTGAGTCGGTCAAAACCGGTTTGAGCAGTCTGGTCTGGTTTGAGTCGGTTTGAGCCAGTCAAAACAGGTTTGAGCCGGTCTGGTAGGGTTTGAGTCCGGTTTGAGCCGGTCAAAATCGGTTTGAGCCGGTCTGGCCTGGTTTGATCTGGTCAAAACCCGTTTGAGCCGGTTTGAGCGGTTTGAGCCGTCAAAACCGGTTTGAGCCGGTCAGGTCAGGTTTTAGCTGGTTTGAGCCGGTTTGAGCCGGTTTGAGCCGTCAAAACCGGTTTCAGCCAGTCAAAACCGGTTTGAGCCGGTCTGGTCTGGCTTGAGCTGGTTTGAGCCGGTCTGGTCCGTTTGAGCCGGTTTGAGTCCGGTTTGAGTCGGTCAAAACCGGTTTGAGCCGGTCTGGTCTGGTTTGAGTCCGGTTTGAGCGGTCAAAACCGGTTTGAGCCGGTCTGGTCCAGTTAAATCTGGTCAAAACCGTTTTGAGCTGGTCTAGTCCGGTTTGAGCCGGTCAAAACCGGTTTGAGCCGGTCTGGTCTGGTTTGAGCTGGTCAAAACCGGTTTGAGCCGGTCCGGTCCGGTTTTAGTCCGGTTTGAGCTGGTCAAAACCGGTTTGAGCCGGTCTGGTTCGGTTTGAGCCGGTCTGGTCGGGTTGGAGCCTGTCAAAACCGGTTTGAGCCGGTCTGGTCCGGTTTGAGTCTGGTTTGAGCCAGTCAAAACCGGTTTGAGTCGGTTTGAGCCGGTTTGAGCTGGTCAAAACCGTTTGAGTCCGGTTTGAGCCGGTGAAAATCGGTTTGAGATGTTCTGGTCCGGTTTGAGCGGTTTGAGCCGGTCTGGTCTGGTTTGAGCCGGTTTGAGCCGATCTGTTCCTGTTTGAGCCGGTCTGTTCCAGTTTGAGTCCGATTTGAGCCATTCAAAACCGGTTTGAGCCGGTCTGGTCCGGTTTGAGTCGGTTTGAGCCAGTCAAAATCGGTTGGAGCGGTCTGGCGTGGTTTGATCTGGTCAAAACCGTATGAGTACGGTTTGAGCCTGTGAAAACCGGTTTGAGATGTTCTGCTCAGGTTTGAGCCAGTTTGAGCCGGTCTGGTCTGGCTTGAGCCGGTTTGAGCCGGTCTGTTCGTGTTTGAGCCGGTCTGTTCCTGTTTGAGTCCAGTTTGAGCCGTTCAAAACCGGTGTGAGCCGGTCTAGTCCGGTTTGAGTCCGGTTTCAGCCGGTCAAAACCGGTTTGAGCCTGTTTGTTCCGGTTTGAGTCCTTTTTGAGCCAGTCAAAACAGGTTTGAGCCGGTCTGGTCCGGTTTGAGTCCGGTTTGAGCCGGTCAAAACAGGTTTGAGCCGGTCTGGCTTGGTTTGAGTCCGGTTTGAGCAGGTCAAATTGGTTTTGAGCCGATCTGGTCCGGATAAATAAATAAACCGGTTTGAGCCAGTCTAAGAGCCGGTCTGCTGCGGATTGATCCCGTTTGAGCTGGTCTGGTCTGGTTTGATTAGATTTGAGCCGCTCAAAACCGATTGTGCATATCTGGTCGTTTGAGCAGGTCAAAACCGTTGAGAGCTGGTCTGGTCCGGTTTCATCCGGTCAAAACTGGTTTGAGACGGCTTGAGCTAGTCAAAACCGGTTTGAGCCGGTCTGGTCGCGTTTGATCCGGTTTCAGCCGTTCTGGTCTGGTTTCAGCCGTTCAAAACCGGTTTGAGCCGGTCCGGTCCGGTTTTAGTCCGGTTTGAGCCGGTCAAAACCGGTTTCAGCCGGTCTGGTTCGGTTTGAGCCGGTCTGGTCCGGTTGGAGCCTGTCAAAACCGGTTGGACCCGGTCTGGGCCTGTTTGAGTCCGGTTTGAGCCTGTCAAAACCGGTGTGAGCGGATCTGGCCTGGTTTGATCTGGTCAAAACCCATATGAGCCCGGTTTGAGCCGGTGAAAACCGGTTTGAGATATTCTGGTCCGTTTTGAGCCGGTTTGAGACGCTGTGGTCTAGTTTTAGCCGGTTTGAGCCGATCTGTTCCTGTTTGAGCTGGTCTGTTCCAGTTTAAGTCCGATTTGAGCTGTTCAAAAACGGTTTGAGACGGTCCAGTCCGGTTTGAGTCCGGTTTGAGCCAGTCAAAATCGGTTGGAGCCGGTCTGGCCTGGTTTGATCTGGTCAAAACCCGTATGAGTACGGTTTGAGGCTGTGAAAACCGGTTTGAGATGTTTTGGTCCGGTTTGAGCCAGTTTGAACCGGTCTGGTCTGGCTTGAGCTGGTTTGAGTCGGTCTGTTCCTGTTTGAGCCGGTCTGTTCCTGTTTCAGTCCAGTTTGAGCCGTTCAAAACCGGTTTGAGCCGGTCTAGTCCGGTTTGAGTCCGGTTTCAGCCGGTCAAATCAGGTTTGAGCCTGTTTGTTCCGGTTTGAGTCCTTTTGAGCCAGTCAAAACAGGTTTGAGCGGTCTGGTCCGGTTTGAGTCCGGTTTGAGCGGTCAAAACCGGTTTGAGCCGGTCTGGCCTGGTTTGAGTCCGGTTTGAGCAGGTCAAAACCGTTTGAGCCGGTCTGGTCCGGATAAATACGGTCAAAACCGGTTTGAGTCTGTTTGAGCCGGTCAAAACCGGTTTGAGCCGGTCTGGTCGACTTTGAGTCCTGTTTGAGCAGGTCAAAATTGGTTTGAGCAGGTCTGGCCTGGTTTGATTTGGTCAAAACACATTTGAGTCCGGTTTGAGCTGGTCAAAACCGGTTTGAGCCGTCTGGTCTGGTTTGAGCCGGTTTGAGCCGGTCCGGTCATGTTTTAGTCCGGTTTGAGCCAGTCAAAACCGGTTTGAGCCGGTCTGGTTCGGTTTGAGCCGGTTTGAGCTGGTTTGAGCCGGTTTGAGCCAGTCAAAACAGTTTTGAGCCGGTCTGGTCCGTTTGAGTCCGGTTTGAGCCGGTCAAAATCGGTTTGAGCTGGTCTGGCGTGGTTTGATCTGGTCAAAACCCGTTTGAGTCCGGTTTGAGCCGTTCAAAACCTGGTAGACCCAGTCTGGTCCGTAATGAGATGGTTAAAACCGGTTTGAGCCAGTCTAAGCAAGTTTGAGCCGATCTGGTCCGGTTTGAGTCCGGTTTGAGCGGTCAAAACCGGTTTGAGTCGGTTTGAGCGGTTTGAGCCGGTCTGGTCCGTTCCGGTTTGAGCGGTCAAAACCGGTTTGAGCCGGTCTGGTACGGTTTGAGTCCGGTTTGAGCCGGTCAAAATCGGTTTGAGTCGGTCTGGTTCGGTTTGAGCCGGTCAAAACTGGTTTGAGCCGTTCTGGTCACGTTTGAGCTGGTTTGAGCCGGTCTGGTCTGGTTAGAGATGGTCTGGTCGGGTTTCAGCCGGTCAAAACCGGTTTGAGCCGGTCTCGTCCGGTTTGACCCGGTCAAAACCGGTTTGAGCCGGTCTACTGAGGATTGATCCCGTTTGAGCTGGTCTGGTCCGGTTTGATTAGATTTGAGTCGGTCAAAACCGGTTTGAGCCGATCTGGTCCGGTTTGAGTACGGTTTGAGCAGGTCAAAACCGTTTTGAGCCGGTCTGGTCCAGTTAAATACGGTCAAAACCGGTTTGAGTCGGTTTGAGCCGGTTAAAACCAGTTTGAGCCGGTCTGGTCGGGTTTTAACTGGTTTGAGCCGGTCTGGTCTGGTTTGAGCCGGTGAAAACCGGTTTGAGCCGGTCTGTTACTGTTTGAGCCGGTCTGTTCCTGTTTGAGTCCGGTTTGAGCCGTTCAAAACCGGTTTGAGCTGGTCTAGTCCGGTTTGAGTCATTTTGAGTCAGTCAAAACAGGTTTGAGCCGGTCTGGTCCGGTTTGAGTCCGGTTTCAGCCTGTCAAAACCGGTTTGAGTCGGTCTGGTTCGGTTTGAACCGTTTAAAACCGGTTTGAGCCGGTCAGGTCAGGTTTTAGCTGGTTTGAGCCGGTCTGGTCGGGTTAGAGCCGGTCTGGTCGGGTTTGAGCCGGTCAAAACCGGTTTGAGCCCGTCTCGTCCGGTTTGAGCCAGTTTGAGCCGGTCAAAACCGGTTTGAGCCGGTCTGCTGCTGTTTGATCAGGTTTGAGCTGCTCTGGTCTGGTTTGATTAGATTTGAGCCGGTCAAAACAGGTTTGAGCATAACTGGTCGGGTTTGAGACCCGATTGAGCAGGTCAAAACCGTTGAGAGCTGGTCCGGTCCAGTTTCATCCGGTCAAAACGGGTTTGAGACGGCTTGAGCTAGTCAAAACCGGTTTGAGCCAGTCTGGTCGCGTTTGATCCGGTTTCAGCCGTTCTGGTCTGGTTTGAGCCGTCAAAACCGGTTTGAGCCGGTCTGGCCTGGATTGATCCGGTTTGAGCCGGTCCGGTCATGTTTTAGTCCGGTTTGAGCCAGTCAAAACCGGTTTCAGCCGGTCTGGTTCTGTTTGAGCCGGTCTGGTCGGGTTGGAGCCTGTCAAAACCGGTTGGAACCGGTCTGGGCCTGTTTGAGTCCGGTTTCTGCCGGTCAAAACCGGTGTGAGCAGGTCTGGCCTGGTTTGATCTTGTCAAAACCCATATGAGTTTGGTTTGAGCCGGTGAAAACCGGTTTGAAATATTCTGGTCGTGTTTGAGCTGGTTGGAGAAGGTGTAGTCTAGTTTTAGCCGGTTTGAGCCGATCTGTTCCTGTTTGAGCCGGTCTGTTCCAGTTTGAGTCCGATTTGAGCCGTTCAAAAACGGTTTGAGACGGTCTGGTCCGGTTTGAGTCCGGTTTGAGCCAGTCAAAATCGGTTGGAGCCGGTCTGGCCTGGTTTGATCCGGTCAAAACCCGTATGAGTACGGTTTGAGCCGGTGAAAACCGGTTTGAGATGTTCTGGTCCGGTTTGAGCCAGTTTGAGCCGGTCTGGTCTGGCTTGAGCCTGTTTGAGCCGGTCTGTTACTGTTTGAGCCGGTCTGTTCCTGTTTGAGTCCAGTTTGAGCCGTTCAAAACCGGTGTGAGCCGGTCTAGTCCGGTTTGAGTCCGGTTTCAGCCGGTCAAAACCGGATTGAGCCTGTCTGTTCCCGGTTTGATTCCTTTTTGAGCCAGTCAAAACAGGTTTGAGCCGGTCTGATCCGGTTTGAGTCCGGTTTGAGCCGGTCAAAACCGGTTTGAGCCGGTCTGGCCTGGTTTGAGTCCGGTTTGAGCAGGTCAAACCGTTTTGAGCTGGTCTGGTCGGGATAAATATGGTCAAAACCGGTTTGAGTCTGTTTGAGCCGGTCAAAACCGGTTTGAGCCGCTCTGGTCGTGTTTGAGTCCAGTTTGTGCAGGTCAAAATTGGTTTGAGCCGGTCTGGCCTGGTTTGATTTGGTCAAAACCCGTTTGAGTCCGGTTTGAGCTGGTCAAAACCGGTTTGAGCCGTTCTGGTCTGGTTTGAGCCGGTTTGAGCCGGTCCGGTCATGTTTTAGTCCGGTTTGAGCCAGTCAAAACTGGTTTCAGCCGGTCTGGTTCGGTTTGAGCCGGTTTGAGCCTGTTTGAGCCGGTCAAAACCGGTTGGAACCGGTCTGGGCCGGTTTGAGTCCGGTTTCAGCCAGTCAAAATCGGTTTTAGCCGGTCTGGCCTGGTGTGATCTGGTCAAAACTGTATGAGACCGGTTTGAGCCGGTGAAAACTGGTTTGAGATGTTCTGGTCCGGTTTGAGCCAGTTTGAGCCTTTCTGGTCTGGTGTGAGCCGGTTTGAGCTGGTCTGTTCCTGTTTGAGCCGGTCTGTTCCTGTTTGAGTCGGGTTTGAGCCGTTCAAAACCGGTTTGAGCCGGTCCGGTCCGGTTTGAGTCTGGTTTGAGACAGTCAAAATCGATTGGAGACGGTCTGGCCTGGTTTGATCTGGTCAAATCCCGTATGAGTACGGTTTGAGCCGGTGAAAACCGGTTTGAGATGTTCTGGTCCGGTTTGAGCCAGTTTGAGCCTGTCTGGTCTGGCTTGAGCCGGTTTGAGCTGGTCTGTTACTGTTTGAGCCAGTCTGTTCCTGTTTGAGTCCAGTTTGAGCCATTCAAAACCGGTGTGAGCCGGTCTAGTCCGGTTTGAGTCCGGTTTCAGCCGGTCAAAACCGGTTTGAGCCTGTTTGTTCCGGTTTGAGTCTATTTGAGCCAGTCAAAACAGGTTTGAGCCGGTCTGGTACGGTTTGAGTCCGGTTTGAGCCGGTCAAAACCGGTTTGAGCTGGTCTGGCCTGGTTTGAGTCCGGTTTGAGCAGGTCACAACCGTTTTGAGCTGGTCTGGTCCGGATAAATACGGTCAAAACCGGTTTGAGTCTGTTTGAGCGGTCAAAACCGGTTTGAGCCGGTCCGGTCCGGTTTGAGTCGGTCAAAACCGGTTTGAGTCCGGTTTGAGCTGGTCAAAACCGGTTTGAGCCGGTCGGGATTGGATTGATCCGGTTTGAGCCGGTCCGGTTCGGTTTGAGCCGGTCTGGTCCGGTTTGAGCCTGTCAAAACTGATTGAAACCGGTCTGGGCCGGTTTGAGTCCGGTTTCAGCCAGTCAAAACCGGTTTGAGCCGGTCTGGCCTGGTTTGATCTGGTGAAAACCGGTTTGAGTCCGGTTTGAGCCGGTGAAAACCGGTTTGAGATGTTCTGGTCCGGTTTGAGCGGTTTGAGCCGTTCTGTTCTGGTGTGAGCCGGTTTGAGCTGGTCTGTTCCTGTTTGAGTCCCGTTTGAGCCATTCAAAACCGGTGTGAGCCTGTCTAGTCCGGTTTGAGTCTGGTTTCAGCCGGTCAAAACCGGTTTGAGCCTGTTTGTTCCGGTTTGAGTCGGTTTTGAGCCAGTCAAAGCAAGTTTGAGCCGATCTGGTCCGGTTTGAGTCGGTTTGAGCCAGTCAAAACCGGTTTCAGCCGGTCTGGCCTGGTTTGAGTCTGGTTTGAGCAGGTCAAAACCGCTTTGAGCTGGTCTGGTCCGGATAAATACGGTCAAAACTGGTTTGAGTCTGTTTGAGCCGGACAAAACCGGTTTGAGCCGGTCTGGTCGGGTTTGAGTCCAGTTTGAGCCGGTCAAAATTGGTTTGAGCCGGTCTGGCCTGGTTTGATTTGGTCAAAACCCGTTTGAGTCCGGTTTGAGCTGGTCAAAACCGGTTTGAGCCGGTCTGGCCTGGATTGATCCGGTTTGAGCCGGTCCGGTCATGCTTTAGTTTGGTTTGAGCCAGTCAAAACCGGTTTCAGCCGGTCTGGTTCGGTTTGAGCCGGTCTGGACCGGTTTGAGCCTGTCAAAACCGATTGAAACCAGTCTGGGCCGGTTTGAGTCCGGTTTCAGCCAGTCAAAACCGGTTTGAGCCGGTCTGGCCTGGTTTGATCTGGTCAAAACCCGTATGAGACCGGTTTGAGCCATTGAAAACCGGTTTGAGATATTCTGGTCCGTTTGAGCCGGTTTGAGCCGTTCTGGTCTGGTGTGAGCCGGTTTGAGCGGTCTGTTCCTGTTTGAGCCGTCTGTTCCTGTTTGAGTCTGGTTTGAGCCGTTCAAAACCGGTTTGAGCCGGTCTGGTTCGGTTTGAACCGTTTAAAACCGGTTTGAGCCGGTCAGGTCAGGTTTTAGCTGGTTTGAGCCGGTCTGGTCGGGGTAGAGCTGGTCTGGTCGGGTTTGAGCCGGTCAAAATCGGTTTGAGCCCGTCTCGTCCTGTTTGAGCTGGTCAAAACTTTTTTGAGCCGGTCTGCTGCTGTTTGATCAGGTTTGAGCTGGTCTGGTCTGGTTTGATTAGATTTGAGCCGGTCAAAGCCGGTTTGAGCCTATCTGGTCGGGTTTGAGACCTGTTTGAGCAGGTCAAAACCGTTGAGAGCTGGTCTGGTCCGGTTTCATCCGGTCAAAAGGGATTTGAGACGGCTTGAGCTAGTCAAAACCGGTTTGAGCCAGTCTGGTCGCGTTTGATCTGGTTTCAGCCGTTCTGGTCTGGTTTGAGCCGTTCAAAACCGGTTTGAGCCGGTCCGGTCCGGTTTTAGTCCGGTTTGAGCCGGTCAAAACCGGTTTCAGCCGGTCTGGTTCGGTTTGAGCCGGTCTGGTCCGGTTGGAGCCTGTCAAAAGCGGTTGGAACCGGTCTGGGCCTGTTTGAGTCCGGTTTGAGCCTGTCAAAACCAGTGTGAGCCGGACTGGCCTGGTTTGATCTGGTCAAAACCCATATGAGCCCGGTTTGAGCCAGTGAAAACCGGTTTGAGATATTCTGGTCCGTTTTGAGCCGGTTTGAGACGGTGTGGTCTAGTTTTAGCCGGTTTGAGCCGATCTGTTCCTGTTTGAGCCGGTCTGTTCCAGTTTGAGTCCGATTTGAGCCGTTCAAAAACGGTTTGAGCCGGTCTGTTCCAGTTTGAGTCCGATTTGAGCCATTCAAAAACGGTTTGAGACGGTCTGGTCCGGTTTGAGTCTGGTTTGAGCCAGTCAAAATCGGTTGGAGACGGTCTGGTCGGTTTGAGTCTGGTTTGAGCGGTCAAAACCGGTTTGAGTCCGGTTTGAGCTGGTGAAAACCGGTTTGAGATGTTCTGCTCAGGTTTGAGCCAGTTTGAGCGGTCTGGTCTGGCTTGAGCCGGTTTGAGCCGGTCTGTTCGTGTTTGAGCCGGTCTGTTCCTGTTTGAGTCCAGTTTGAGCCGTTCAAAACCGGTGTGAGCCGGTCTAGTCCGGTTTGAGTCCGGTTTCAGCCGGTCAAAACCGGTTTGAGCCTGTTTGTTCCGGTGGAGTCCTTTTGAGCCAGTCAAAACAGGTTTGAGCTGGTCTGGTCCGGTTTGAGTCCGGTTTGAGCCGGTCAAAACAGGTTTGAGCCGGTCTGGCTTGGTTTGAGTCCGGTTTGAGCAGGTCAAATTGGTTTGAGCCGATCTGGTCCGGATAAATAAATAAACCGGTTTGAGCAGTCAAAACCGGTTTGAGCCAGTCTAAGAGCCGGTCTGCTGCGGATTGATCCCGTTTGAGCTGGTTTGAGCCGGTCTGGTCTGGTTTGATTAGATTTGAGCCGCTCAAAACCGATTGTGCATATCTGGTCGTTTGAGCAGGTCAAAACCGTTGAGAGCTGGTCTGGTCCGTTTGAGCCGGTCAAAACTGGTTTGAGACGGCTTGAGCTAGTCAAAACCGGTTTGAGCCGGTCTGGTCGCGTTTGATCCGGTTTCAGCCGTTCTGATCTGGTTTCAGCCGTTCAAAACCGGTTTGAGCCGGTCCGGTCCGGTTTTAGTCCGGTTTGAGCCGGTCAAAACCGGTTTCAGCCGGTCTGGTTCGGTTTGAGCCGGTCTGGTCCGGTTGGAGCCTGTCAAAACCGGTTGGACCCGGTCTGGGCCTGTTTGAGTCCGGTTTGAGCCGGTCAAAACCGGTTTGAGCCGGTCTGGCCTGGTTTGATCTGGTCAAAACCCATATGAGCCCGGTTTGAGCCGGTGAAAACCGGTTTGAGATATTCTGGTCCGTTTTGAGCCGGTTTGAGACGCTGTGGTCTAGTTTTAGCCGGTTTGAGCCGATCTGTTCCTGTTTGAGCTGGTCTGTTCCAGTTTATGTCCGATTTGAGCTGTTCAAAAACGGTTTGAGATGGTCCAGTCCGGTTTGAGTCCGGTTTGAGCCAGTCAAAATCGGTTGGAGCCGGTCTGGCCTGGTTTGATCTGGTCAAAACCCGTATGAGTACGGTTTGAGGCTGTGAAAACCAGTTTGAGATGTTTTGGTCCGGTTTGAGCCAGTTTGAACCGGTCTGGTCTGGCTTGAGCTGGTTTGAGCCGGTCTGTTCCTGTTTGAGCCGGTCTGTTCCTGTTTCAGTCCAGTTTGAGCCGTTCAAAACCGGTTTGAGCCGGTCTAGTCCGGTTTGAGTCTGGTTTCAGCCGGTCAAATCAGGTTTGAGCCTGTTTGTTCCGGTTTGAGTCCTTTTTGAGCCAGTCAAAACAGGTTTGAGCCGGTCTGGTCCGGTTTGAGTCCGGTTTGAGCCGGTCAAAACCGGTTTGAGCCGGTCTGGCCTGGTTTGAGTCCGGTTTGAGCAGGTCAAAACCGTTTTGAGCCGGTCTGGTCCGGATAAATACGGTCAAAACCGGTTTGAGTCTGTTTGAGCCGGTCAAAACCGGTTTGAGCCGGTCTGGTCGACTTTGAGTCCTGTTTGAGCAGGTCAAAATTGGTTTGAGCAGGTCTGGCCTGGTTTGATTTGGTCAAAACACATTTGAGTCCGGTTTGAGCTGGTCAAAACCGGTTTTAGCCGGTGTGGCCTGGATTGATCCGGTTTGAGCCGGTCCGGTCAGTTTTAGTCCGGTTTGAGCCAGTGAAAACCGGTTTCAGCCGGTCTGGTAGGGTTTGAGTCGGGTTTGAGCCAGTCAAAACAGTTTTGAGCCGGTCTGGTAGGGTTTGAGTCCGGTACGAGCCGGTCAAAATCGGTTTGAGCTGGTCTGGCGTGGTTTGATCTGGTCAAAACCCGTTTGAGTCCGGTTTGAGCCGTTCAAAACCTGGTAGACCCAGTCTGGTCCGTAATGAGATGGTTAAAACCGGTTTGAGCCAGTCTAAGAGACGTTCTGGTGCTGTTTGATCCGGTTGTAGCCGGTATAACATGTTTGATTTCGTTTTGAGGCGGTCTGGTCCGTTCCGGTTTGAGCCGGTCAAAACCGGTTTGAGCCGGTCTGGTACGGTTTGAGTCCGGTTTGAGCCGGTCAAAATCGGTTTGAGTCGGTCCGGATCAGTTTGAACCGTTCAAAACTTGTTTGAGCCGTTCTGGTCACGTTTGAGCTGGTTTGAGCCGGTCTGGTCTGGTTAGAGATGGTCTGGTCGGGTTTCAGCCGGTCAAAACCGGTTTGAGCCGGTCTCGTCCGGTTTGACCCGGTCAAAACCGGTTTGAGCCGGTCTACTGAGGATTGATCCCGTTTGAGCTGGTCTGGTCCGGTTTGATTAGATTTGAGTCGGTCAAAACCGGTTTGAGCCGATCTGGTCCGGTTTGAGTACGGTTTGAGCAGGTCAAAACCGTTTTGAGCCGGTCTGGTCCAGTTAAATACGGTCAAAACCGGTTTGAGTCGGTTTGAGCCGGTTAAAACCAGTTTGAGCCGGTCTGGTCGGGTTTTAACTGGTTTGAGCCGGTCTGGTCTGGTTTGAGCCGGTGAAAACCGGTTTGAGCCGGTCTGTTACTGTTTGAGCTGGTTTGAGCCGGTCTGTTCCTGTTTGAGTCCGGTTTGAGCCGTTCAAAACCGGTTTGAGCTGGTCTAGTCCGGTTTGAGTCATTTTGAGTCAGTCAAAACAGGTTTGAGCCGGTCTGGTCCGGTTTGAGTCCGGTTTCAGCCTGTCAAAACCGGTTTGAGTCGGTCTGGTTCGGTTTGAACCGTTTAAAACCGGTTTGAGCCGGTCAGGTCAGGTTTTAGCTGGTTTGAGCCGGTCTGTTCGTGTTAGAGCCGGTCTGTTCGGGTTTGAGCCGGTCAAAACCGGTTTGAGCCCGTCTCGTCCGGTTTGAGCTGGTCAAAACCGGTTTGAGCCGGTCTGCTGCTGTTTGATCAGGTTTGAGCTGCTCTGGTCTGGTTTGATTAGATTTGAGCCGGTCAAAACAGGTTTGAGCATAACTGGTCGGGTTTGAGACCCGATTGAGCAGGTCAAAACCGTTGAGAGCTGGTCTGGTCCAGTTTCATCCGGTCAAAACGGGTTTGAGACGGCTTGAGCTAGTCAAAACCGGTTTGAGCCGGTCTGGTCGTGTTTGATCCGGTTTCAGCCGTTCTGGTCTGGTTTGAGCCGTTCAAAAGCGGTTTGAGCCGGTCTGGCCTGGATTGATCCGGTTTGAGCCGGTCCGGTCATGTTTTACTCCCGTTTGAGCCAGTCAAAACCGGTTTCAGCCGGTCTGGTTCTGTTTGAGCCGGTCTGGTCGGGTTGGAGCCTGTCAAAACCGGTTGGAACCGGTCTGGGCCTGTTTGAGTCCGGTTTCTGCCGGTCAAAACCGGTGTGAGCAGGTCTGGCCTGGTTTGATCTTGTCAAAACCCATATGAGTTTGGTTTGAGCCGGTGAAAACCGGTTTGAAATATTCTGGTCGTGTTTGAGCTGGTTGGAGAAGGTGTAGTCTAGTTTTAGCCGGTTTGAGCCGATCTGTTCCTGTTTGAGCCGGTCTGTTCCAGTTTGAGTCCGATTTGAGCCGTTCAAAAACGGTTTGAGACGGTCTGGTCCGGTTTGAGTCCGGTTTGAGCCAGTCAAAATCGGTTGGAGCCGGTCTGGCCTGGTTTGATCCGGTCAAAACCCGTATGAGTACGGTTTGAGCCGGTGAAAACCGGTTTGAGATGTTCTGGTCCGGTTTGAGCCAGTTTGAGCCGGTCTGGTCTGGCTTGAGCCGGTTTGAGCCGGTCTGTTACTGTTTGAGCCGGTCTGTTCCTGTTTGAGTCCAGTTTGAGCCGTTCAAAACCGGTGTGAGCCGGTCTAGTCCGGTTTGAGTCCGGTTTCAGCCGGTCAAAACCGGATTGAGCCTGTCTGTTCCCGGTTTGATTCCTTTTTGAGCCAGTCAAAACAGGTTTGAGCCGGTCTGATCCGGTTTGAGTCCGGTTTGAGCCGGTCAAAACCGGTTTGAGCCGGTCTGGCCTGGTTTGAGTCCGGTTTGAGCAGGTCAAACCGTTTTGAGCTGGTCTGGTCGGGATAAATATGGTCAAAACCGGTTTGAGTCTGTTTGAGCCGGTCAAAACCGGTTTGAGCCGCTCTGGTCGTGTTTGAGTCCAGTTTGTGCAGGTCAAAATTGGTTTGAGCCGGTCTGGCCTGGTTTGATTTGGTCAAAACCCGTTTGAGTCCGGTTTGAGCTGGTCAAAACCGGTTTGAGCCGGTGTGGCCTGGATTGATCCGGTTGGAGCCGGTCCGGTCATGTTTTAGTCCGGTTTGAGCCAGTCAAAACTGGTTTCAGCCGGTCTGGTTCGGTTTGAGCCGGTATGATCCCGTTTGAGCCTGTCAAAACCGATTGAAACCGGTCCGGGCCGGTTTCAGTCCGGTTTCAGCCAGTCAAAATCGGTTTTAGCCGGTCTGGCCTGGTGTGATCTGGTCAAAACTGTATGAGACCGGTTTGAGCCGGTGAAAACTGGTTTGAGATGTTCTGGTCCGGTTTGAGCCAGTTTGAGCCTTTCTGGTCTGGTGTGAGCCGGTTTGAGCTGGTCTGTTCCTGTTTGAGCCGGTCTGTTCCTGTTTGAGTCGGGTTTGAGCCGTTCAAAACCGGTTTGAGCCGGTCCGGTCCGGTTTGAGTCTGGTTTGAGACAGTCAAAATCGATTGGAGACGGTCTGGCCTGGTTTGATCTGGTCAAATCCCGTATGAGTACGGTTTGAGCCGGTGAAAACCGGTTTGAGATGTTCTGGTCCGGTTTGAGCCAGTTTGAGCCTGTCTGGTCTGGCTTGAGCCGGTTTGAGCTGGTCTGTTACTGTTTGAGCCAGTCTGTTCCTGTTTGAGTCCAGTTTGAGCCATTCAAAACTGGTGTGAGCCGGTCTAGTCCGGTTTGAGTCCGGTTTCAGCCGGTCAAAACCGGTTTGAGCCTGTTTGTTCCGGTTTGAGTCTATTTGAGCCAGTCAAAACAGGTTTGAGCCGGTCTGGTACGGTTTGAGTCCGGTTTGAGCCGGTCAAAACCGGTTTGAGCTGGTCTGGCCTGGTTTGAGTCCGGTTTGAGCAGGTCACAACCGTTTTGAGCTGGTCTGGTCTGGATAAATACGGTCAAAACCGGTTTGAGTCTGTTTGAGCCGGTCAAAACCGGTTTGAGCCGGTCCGGTCGGGTTTGATTTGGTCAAAACCCGTTTTAGTCCGGTTTGAGCTGGTCAAAACCGGTTTGAGCCGGTCGGGATTGGATTGATCCGGTTTGAGCCGGTCCGGTTCGGTTTGAGCCGGTCTGGTCCGGTTTGAGCCTGTCAAAACTGATTGAAACCGGTCTGGGCCGGTTTGAGTCCGGTTTCAGCCAGTCAAAACCGGTTTGAGCCGGTCTGGCCTGGTTTGATCTGGTGAAAACCCGTATGAGACCGGTTTGAGCCGGTGAAAACCGGTTTGAGATGTTCTGGTCCGGTTTGAGCCGGTTTGAGCCGTTCTGTTCTGGTGTGAGCCGGTTTGAGCTGGTCTGTTCCTGTTTGAGTCCCGTTTGAGCCATTCAAAACCGGTGTGAGCCTGTCTAGTCCGGTTTGAGTCTGGTTTCAGCCGGTCAAAACCGGTTTGAGCCTGTTTGTTCCGGTTTGAGTCGGTTTTGAGCCAGTCAAAGCAAGTTTGAGCCGATCTGGTCCGGTTTGAGTCCGGTTTGAGCCAGTCAAAACCGGTTTCAGCCGGTCTGGTTTGAGCTGGTTTGAGCCGTTCTGGTCTGGTTTGAGCAGGTCAAAACCGCTTTGAGCTGGTCTGGTCCGGATAAATACGGTCAAAACTGGTTTGAGTCTGTTTGAGCCGGACAAAACCGGTTTGAGCCGGTCTGGTCGGGTTTGAGTCCAGTTTGAGCCGGTCAAAATTGGTTTGAGCCGGTCTGGCCTGGTTTGATTTGGTCAAAACCCGTTTGAGTCCGGTTTGAGCTGGTCAAAACCGGTTTGAGCCGGTCTGGCCTGGATTGATCCGGTTTGAGCCGGTCCGGTCATGCTTTAGTTTGGTTTGAGCCAGTCAAAACCGGTTTCAGCCGGTCTGGTTCGGTTTGAGCCGGTCTGGACCGGTTTGAGCCTGTCAAAACCGATTGAAACCAATCTGGGCCGGTTTGAGTCCGGTTTCAGCCAGTCAAAGCCGGTTTGAGCCAGTCTCGCCAGGTTTGATGCGGTCAAAACCCGTATGAGACCGGTTTGAGCCATTGAAAACCGGTTTGAGATATTGTGGTCCGGTTTGAGCCGGTTTGAGCCGTTCTGGTCTGGTGTGAGCCGGTTTGAGCCGGTCTGTTCCTGTTTGAGCCCGTCTGTTCCTGTTTGAGTCTGGTTTGAGCCGTTCAAAACCGGTTTGAGCCGGTCTGGTTCGGTTTGAACCGTTTAAAACCGGTTTGAGCCGGTCAGGTCAGGTTTTAGCTGGTTTGAGCCGGTCTGGTCGGGTAGAGCTGGTCTGGTCGGGTTTGAGCCGTCAAAACCGGTTTGAGCCCGTCTCGTCCTGTTTGAGCTGGTCAAAACTTTTTTGAGCCGGTCTGCTGCTGTTTGATCAGGTTTGAGCTGGTCTGGTCTGGTTTGATTAGATTTGAGCCGGTCAAAGCCGGTTTGAGCCTATCTGGTCGGGTTTGAGACCTGTTTGAGCAGGTCAAAACCGTTGAGAGCTGGTCTGGTCCGGTTTCATCCGGTCAAAACGGATTTGAGACGGCTTGAGCTAGTCAAAACCGGTTTGAGCCAGTCTGGTCGCGTTTGATCTGGTTTCAGCCGTTCTGGTCTGGTTTGAGCCGTTCAAAACCGGTTTGAGCCGGTCCGGTCCGGTTTCAGTCTGGTTTGAGCCGCTCAAAACCGGTTTCAGCCGGTCTGGTTCGGTTTGAGCCGGTCTGGTCCGGTTGGAGCCTGTCAAAACCGGTTGGAACCGGTCTGGGCCTGTTTGAGTCCGGTTTGAGCCTGTCAAAACCAGTGTGAGCCGGACTGGCCTGGTTTGATCTGGTCAAAACCCATATGAGCCCGGTTTGAGCCAGTGAAAACCGGTTTGAGATATTCTGGTCCGTTTTGAGCCGGTTTGAGACGGTGTGGTCTAGTTTTAGCCGGTTTGAGCCGATCTGTTCCTGTTTGAGCCGGTCTGTTCCAGTTTGAGTCCGATTTGAGCCGTTCAAAACCGGTTTGAGCCTATCTGGTCGGGTTTGAGACCTGTTTGAGCAGGTCAAAACCGTTGAGAGCTGGTCTGGTCCGGTTTCATCCGGTCAAAACGGTTTGAGCCGGTTTGAGCTGGTCAAAACCGGTTTGAGCCGGTCTGGTCGTGTTTGAGTCCAGTTTGAGCCGTTCTGGTCTGGTTTGAGCCGGTCTGGCCTGGTTTGAGTCCGGTTTGAGCGGTCTGGCCTGGATTGATCCGGTTTGAGCCGGTCAAAACCGGTTTGAGCAGGTCTGGTCTGGTTTGAGTCCGTTTGAGCCAGTCAAAACCGGTTTCAGCCGGTCTGGTTCTGTTTGAGCCGGTCTGGTCGGGTTTGAGCCAGTCAAAACCGGTTTGAGCCGGTCTGGACCGGTTTGAGCCGGTTTGAGCCGGTCAAAACTGGTGTGAGCCGGTCTGGCCTGGTTTGATCTGGTCAAAACCCATATGAGTCCGGTTTGAGCTGGTGAAAACCGGTTTGAGATATTCTGGTCCGGTTTGAGCTGGTTTGAGATGGTGTGGTCTGGTGTGAGCCGGTTTGAGCCGATCTGTTCCTGTTTGAGCCGGTCTGTTCCAGTTTGAGTCCGATTTGAGCCGTTCAAAAACGGTTTGAGACGGTCTGGTCCGGTTTGAGTCCGGTTTGAGCCAGTCGAAATCGGTTGGAGCCGGTCTGGCCTGGTTTGATCTGGTCAAAACCCGTATGAGTACGGTTTGAGCTGGTGAAAACCGGTTTGAGATGTTCTGGTCCGGTTTGAGCCAGTTTGAGCCGGTCTGGTCTGGCTTGAGCCGGTTTGATCCGGTCTGTCACTGTTTGAGCTGGTCTGTTCCTGTTTGAGTGCAGTTTGAGCCGTTCAAAACCGGTGTGAGCCGGTCTAGTCCGGTTTGAGTCCGGTTTCAGCCGGTCAAAACCGGTTTGAGCCTGTCTGTTCCGGTTTGAGTCCGATTTGAGCCGTTCAAAACCGGTTTGAGCCGGTCTGGTCCGGTTTGAGTCCGGTTTGAGCCGGTCAAAACCGGTTTGAGCCGGTCTGGCCTGGTTTGAGTCCGGTTTGAGCAGGTCAAAACCGTTTTGAGCCGGTCTGGTCTGGATAAATATGGTCAAAACCGGTTTGAGTCTGTTTGAGCCGGTGAAAACCGGTTTGAGCCGTTCTGGTCTGGTTTGAGTCCGGTTTGAGCAGGTCAAAATTGGTTTGAGCCGGTCTGGCCTGGTTTGATTTGGTCAAAACCCGTTTGAGTCCGGTTTGAGCTGGTCAAAACCGGTTTGAGCCGGTCTGGCCTGGATTGATCCGGTTTGAGCCGGTCCGGTCATGTGTTAGTCCGGTTTGAGCCAGTCAAAACTGGTTACAGCCGGTCTGGTTCTGTTTGAGCCGGTTTGAGCCTGTTTGTTCCGGTTTGAGCCTGTCAAAACCGGTTGGAACCGGTCTGGGCGGTTTGAGTCCGGTTTCAGCCAGTCAAAATCGGTTTGAGCCGGTCTGGCCTGGTTTGATCTGGTCAAAACTGTATGAGACCGGTTTGAGCCGGTGAAAACTGGTTTGAGATGTTCTGGTCCGGTTTGAGCCAGTTTGAGCCTTTCTGGTCTGGTGTGAGCCGGTTTGAGCTGGTCTGTTCCTGTTTGAGCCGGTCTGTTCCTGTTTGAGTCGGGTTTGAGCCGTTCAAAACGGTTTGAGCCGGTCTAGTCCGGTTTGAGTCTGGTTTGAGCCAGTCAAAATCGATTGGAGACGGTCTGGCCTGGTTTGATCTGGTCAAAACCGTTTGAGTCCGGTTTGAGCCGGTGAAAACCGGTTTGAGATGTTCTGGTCCGGTTTGAGCCAGTTTGAGCCTGTCTGGTCTGGCTTGAGCCGGTTTGAGCTGGTCTGTTACTGTTTGAGCCAGTCTGTTCCTGTTTGAGTCCAGTTTGAGCCATTCAAAACCGGTGTGAGCCGGTCTAGTCCGGTTTGAGTCCGGTTTCAGCCGGTCAAAACCGGTTTGAGCCTGTTTGTTCCGGTTTGAGTCTATTTGAGCCAGTCAAAACAGGTTTGAGCCGGTCTGGTACGGTTTGAGTCCGGTTTGAGCCGGTCAAAACCGGTTTGAGCCGGTCTGGCCTGGTTTGAGTCCGGTTTGAGCAGGTCACAACCGTTTTGAGCTGGTCTGGTCTGGATAAATACGGTCAAAACCGGTTTGAGTCTGTTTGAGCCGGTCAAAACCGGTTTGAGCCGGTCCGGTCGGGTTTGATTTGGTCAAAACCCGTTTTAGTCCGGTTTGAGCTGGTCAAAACCGGTTTGAGCCGGTCTGGTTCGGTTTGAGCCGGTTTGAGCGGTCTGGTTCGGTTTGAGCCGGTCTGGTCGGTTTGAGCCTGTCAAAACTGATTGAAACCGGTCTGGGCCGGTTTGAGTCCGGTTTCAGCCAGTCAAAACCGGTTTGAGCCGGTCTGGCCTGGTTTGATCTGGTGAAAACCCGTATGAGACCGGTTTGAGCCGGTGAAAACCGGTTTGAGATGTTCTGGTCCGGTTTGAGCCGGTTTGAGCCGTTCTGTTCTGGTGTGAGCCGGTTTGAGCTGGTCTGTTCCTGTTTGAGTCCCGTTTGAGCCATTCAAAACCGGTGTGAGCCTGTCTAGTCCGGTTTGAGTCTGGTTTCAGCCGGTCAAAACCGGTTTGAGCCTGTTTGTTCCGGTTTGAGTCGGTTTTGAGCCAGTCAAAGCAAGTTTGAGCCGATCTGGTCCGGTTTGAGTCCGGTTTGAGCCAGTCAAAACCGGTTTCAGCCGGTCTGGCCTGGTTTGAGTCTGGTTTGAGCAGGTCAAAACCGCTTTGAGCTGGTCTGGTCCGGATAAATACGGTCAAAACTGGTTTGAGTCTGTTTGAGCCGGACAAAACCGGTTTGAGCCGGTCTGGTCGGGTTTGAGTCCAGTTTGAGCCGGTCAAAATTGGTTTGAGCCGGTCTGGCCTGGTTTGATTTGGTCAAAACCCGTTTGAGTCCGGTTTGAGCTGGTCAAAACCGGTTTGAGCCGGTCTGGCCTGGATTGATCCGGTTTGAGCCGGTCCGGTCATGCTTTAGTTTGGTTTGAGCCAGTCAAAACCGGTTTCAGCCGGTCTGGTTCGGTTTGAGCCGGTCTGGACCGGTTTGAGCCTGTCAAAACCGATTGAAACCAATCTGGGCCGGTTTGAGTCCGGTTTCAGCCAGTCAAAGCCGGTTTGAGCCAGTCTCGCCAGGTTTGATGCGGTCAAAACCCGTATGAGACCGGTTTGAGCCATTGAAAACCGGTTTGAGATATTGTGGTCCGGTTTGAGCCGGTTTGAGCCGTTCTGGTCTGGTGTGAGCCGGTTTGAGCTGGTCTGTTCCTGTTTGAGCCCGTCTGTTCCTGTTTGAGTCTGGTTTGAGCCGTTCAAAACCGGTTTGAGCCGGTCTGGTTCGGTTTGAACCGTTTAAAACCGGTTTGAGCCGGTCAGGTCAGGTTTTAGCTGGTTTGAGCCGGTCTGGTCGGGGTAGAGCTGGTCTGGTCGGGTTTGAGCCGGTCAAAATCGGTTTGAGCCCGTCTCGTCCTGTTTGAGCTGGTCAAAACTTTTTTGAGCCGGTCTGCTGCTGTTTGATCAGGTTTGAGCTGGTCTGGTCTGGTTTGATTAGATTTGAGCCGGTCAAAGCCGGTTTGAGCCTATCTGGTCGGGTTTGAGACCTGTTTGAGCAGGTCAAAACCGTTGAGAGCTGGTCTGGTCCGGTTTCATCCGGTCAAAACGGATTTGAGACGGCTTGAGCTAGTCAAAACCGGTTTGAGCCAGTCTGGTCGCGTTTGATCTGGTTTCAGCCGTTCTGGTCTGGTTTGAGCCGTTCAAAACCGGTTTGAGCCGGTCCGGTCCGGTTTCAGTCTGGTTTGAGCCGCTCAAAACCGGTTTCAGCCGGTCTGGTTCGGTTTGAGCCGGTCTGGTCTGGTTGGAGCCTGTCAAAACCGGTTGGAACCGGTCTGGGCCTGTTTGAGTCCGGTTTGAGCCTGTCAAAACCAGTGTGAGCCGGACTGGCCTGGTTTGATCTGGTCAAAACCCATATGAGCCCGGTTTGAGCCAGTGAAAACCGGTTTGAGATATTCTGGTCCGTTTTGAGCCGGTTTGAGACGGTGTGGTCTAGTTTTAGCCGGTTTGAGCCGATCTGTTCCTGTTTGAGCCGGTCTGTTCCAGTTTGAGTCCGATTTGAGCCGTTCAAAAACGGTTTGAGCTGGTCTGGTCCGGTTTGAGTCCGGTTTGAACCGGTCAAAATCGGTTTGAGCCGGTCTGGCCTGGTTTGGTCTGGTCAAAACCCGTTTGAGTCCTGTTTGAGCCGGTCAAAACGGGTTTGAGCCGGTCTGGTCCGGTTTGAGTCTGGTTTGAGTCCAGTTTGTGCCGGTCTGGTCCAGTTTGAGCTGGTCAAAACCGGTTTGAACCCGTCTCGTCCGGTTTGAGCCAGTCAAAACTGGATTGAGCCGGTCTAATACGGTCAAAACATGTTTGAGCCGGACTGCCCGGATTTGAGTCCGGTTTGAGGAGGTAAAAACCGGTTTCAGTCCGGTTTGAGCCGGTCTGTTCCGTTCCGGTTTGAATCCCATTTAAGCAGATCAAAACCGGTTTGAGCTGGTCTGGTTCGATTTTAGACGGTCAAAACCGGTTTGAGCCGGTCTAATACGGTCAAAATAGGTTTGAGCCGGTATGGTCCGGTTTGAGTCTGGTTTCAGCCCGTCAAAAGCGGTTTGAGTCGGTCTGGTTCGGTTTGAGCTGTTCAAAACCGGTTTGAGCCGGTCTGGTCAGGTTTTAGTTGGTTTGAGCCGGTCTGGTCGGGTTTGAGCCAGTCAAAACCGGTTTGAGCCCGTCTCGTCCGGTTTGAGCTGGTCAAAACCGGTTTGAGCCTGTTTGCTGCTGTATGATCCAGTTTGAGCTGGTCTGGTCCGGTTTGATTAGATTTGAGCCGGTCAAAACCGGTTTGAGCCTATCTGGTCGGGTTTGAGTCCGTTTGAGCAGGTCAAAACCATTTTGAGCCGGTCTGGTCCCGTTTCATCTGGTCAAAACTGCTTTGAGACGGTTTGAGTCGGTCAAAACTGGTTTGAGCCGGACTGGTCAGGTTTGATCCGGTTTGAGCTGGTCTGGTCAGCTTTGAGCCCGTCAAAACCGGTTTGAGCCGGTCCGGTCCGGTTTTAGTCCAGTTTGAGCCGGTCAAAACCGGTTTCAGCCGGTCTGGTTCTGTTTGAGCCGGTCTGGTCCGGTTTGAGCCTGGCAAAACCGGTTGGAACAGGTCTGGGCCAGTTTGAGTCCGGTTTGAGCCAGTCAAAACCGGTTTGATCCGGTCTGGCCTGGTTTGATCTGGTCAAAACCGGTATGAGTCCGGTTTGAGCCGGTGAAATCCGATTTGAGATGTTCTGGTCTGGTTTGAGCTGGTTTGAGCCGGTCTGGTCTAGTTTGAGCCGGTTTGAGCCTGTCTGTTCCAGTTTGAGTCCGACTTGAGCCGTTCAAAACCGGTTTGAGCCGGTCTCGTCCGGTTTGAGTCTTGTTTCACCAGGCCAAAAGCGGTTTGAGCTGGTCTTCTCCGGTTTGAGTCTGGTTTGAGCCAGTCAAAACAGGTTTGAGCCGGTCTGGTCCGATTTGAGTCCGGTTTGAGCCGGTCAAAAGCGGTTTGAGCCGGTCTGGCCTGGTTTGAGTCCGGTTTGAGCAGGTCAAAACCGTTTTGAGCCGGTCTGGTCCAGATAAATACGGTCAAAACCGGTTTGAGTCTGCTTGAGCCGGTCAAAACCGGTTTGAGCCAGTCTGGTCGGGTTTGAACCGGTTTGAGCCGGTCTGGTCTGGTTTGAGCTGGTGAAAACCGGTTTGAGCCGGTCTGGTCTGGTTTTAGTCCGGTTTGAGCCGGTTAAAACCGGTTTCATCTGCTCTGGTTCGTTTTGAGCAGGTCTGGTCTGGTTTGAGCCTGTCAAAACCGTTTAGAACTGGTCTGGGCCGGTTTGAGTCCGGTTTGAGCCGGTCCAAACCGGTTTGAGCCGGTCTGCCTTGGTTTGATCTGGTCAAAACCCGTATGAGTCCGGATTGAGCCAGTGAAAACCGGGTTGAGATGTTCTGGTCCGGTTTGAGCCGGTTTGCGCCGGTCTGGTGTGGCTTGAGCCGGTTTTAGCCGTTCTCTTCCTGTTTGAGTATGGTTTGAGCCAGTTGAAACCTGTTTTAGCCGTTCTGGTACGGTTTGGGTTCGGTTTGAGCCGTTCAAAACCTGGTAGACCCGGTCTGGTCCGTAATGAGACGGTTAAAACCGGTTTGAGCCAGTCTAAGAGCCGTTCTGGTACTGTTTGATCCGGTTGGAGCCGGTCAAAACATGTTTGAGTTCGTTTTGAGGCAGTCTGCTCCGTTCCGGTTTGAGCCGGTCAAAACCGGCTTGAGCCGGTCTGGTCCGGTTTGAGTCGGGTTAGAGCCAGTCAAAACAGGTTTGAGCCGGTCTGGTACTGTTTGAGTCCGGTTTGAGCCGGTCAAAATCGGTTTGAGCCGGTCTGGCCTGGTTTGATCGGGTCAAAACCCGTTTGAGTCCGGTTTGAGCCGGTCAAAACCGGTTTGAGTCGGTCCGGATCAGTTTGAACCGTTCAAAACCTGTTTGAGCCGGTCTGGTCAGGTTTGAGCTGGTTTGAGCCGGTCTGGTCTGGTTAGAGATGGTCTGGTCGGGTTTCAGCTGGTCAAAACCGGTTTGAGCCCATCTCGTCCGGTTTGAGCCGGTCAAAACCGGTTTGAGCCGGTCTGCGGCGGATTGATCCCGTTTGAGCTGGTCTGGTCTGGTTTGATTAGATTCGAGCTGGTCAAAACCGATTTGAGCACATCTGGTCGGGTTTGAGACCCGTTTGAGCAGGTCAAAACCGTTGAGAGCTGGTCTGGTCCGGTTTCATCTGGTCAAGACTGGTTTGAGACGTCTTGAGCTAGTCAAAACCGGTTTGAGCCGGTCTGGTCGCGTTTGATCCGGTTTCAGCCGTTCTGGTCTGGTTTGAGCCATTCAAAACCGGTTTGAGCTGGTCCGGTCCGGTTTTAGTCCGGTTTGAGGTGGTCAAAACCAGTTTCAGCCGGTCTGGTTCGGTTTGAGCCGGTCTGGTCCGGTTGGAGCCTGTCAAAACCGGTTGGAACCGGTCTGGGCCTGTTTGAGTCTGGTTTGAGCCGGTCAAAACCGGTTTGAGCTGGTCTGGCTTGGTTTGATCTGGTGAAAACCCATATGAGTCTGGTTTGAGCTGGTGAAAACCGGTTTGAGATGTTCTGGTCCAGTTTGAGCCAGTTTGAGACGGTGTGGTCTAGTTTTAGCCGGTTTGAGCCGATCCGTTCCTGTTTGAGCAGGTCTGTTACAGTTTGAGTCCGATTTGAGCCGTTCAAAAACGGTTTGAGCTGGTCTGGTCCGGTTTGAGTCCGGTTTAAGCTGGTTAAATTCGGTTTGAGCCGTTCTGGCCTGGTTTGATCTGGTCAAAAGCCGTTTGCCTCTGGTTTGAGCCGGTCAAAGCTGGTTTGAGCCGTTCTGGTCCGGTTTGATCCCGTTTGAGCCGGTCTGGTCTGGTTTGAGCCGGTTCAAACCGGTTTTAGCCGGTCTGGTCTGGTTTGAGTCCGGTTTGAGCCGTTCAAAACCTGGTAGACCCGGTCTGGTCTGAAATGAGATGGGTAAAACCGGTTTGAGCCAGTCTAAGAGCCGGTCTGCTGCGGATTGATCCCGTTTGAGCTGGTCTGGTCTGGTTTGATTAGATTTGAGCCGGTAAAAACCGATTTGTGCATATCTGGTCGTTTGAGCAGGTCAAAACCGTTGAGAGCTGGTCTGGTCCGGTTTCATCCGGTCAAAACTGGTTTGAGCCAGTCAAAACAGGTTTGAGCCGGTGAAAACCGGTTTGAGCAGGTCAAAACCGGTTTGAGTCTGGTTTGAGCCGGTGAAAACCGGTTTGAGCCAGTCAAAACAGGTTTGAGCCGGTTTGAGCCGTTCAAAACGGTTTGAGCTGGTCTGTTCCTGTTTGAGTCGGTTTGAGCGGTGAAAACCGGTTTGAGCCTATCCGTTCCTGTTTGAGTCCAGTTTGAGCCAGTCAAAACGGTTTGAGCTGGTCCAAACCGGTTTGAGCCTATCCGTTCCTGTTTGAGTCCAGTTTGAGCCGGTCAAAACCGGTTTGAACCGGTTTGAGCCGGTTTGAGCGGTCAAAACCGGCTTGAGCCGGTTTGAGCCGGTCAAAGCTGGTTTGAGCCGGTCTGGTCTGTAATGAGATGGTTAAAACCGGTTTGAGCCAGTCAAAACAGGTTTGAGCCGGTTTGAGCGGTCAAAACCGGCTTGAGCCGGTTTGAGTCCAGTTTGAGCTGGTGAAAACCGGTTTGAGATATTCTGGTCCGTTTGAGCCGGTTCAAACCGGTTTGAGCCGTCAAAACCGGTTTGAGCTGGTCCAAACCGGTTTGAGCCAGTTTGAGCCGGTCAAAACCGGTTTGAGCCAGTCAAAACAGGTTTGAGCCGGTCAAAACCGGCTTGAGCCGGTTTGAGCCGGTCAAAGCTGGTTTGAGCCGGTCTGGTCTGAAATGAGATGGGTAAAACCGGTTTGAGCCAGTCAAAACAGGTTTGAGCCGGTTTGAGCCGTTCAAAACGGTTTGAGCTGGTCTGGCTTGAGCCGGTTTGAGCCGGTGAAAACCGGTTTGAGATATTCTGGTCCGTTTGAGCCAGTCTGGTCGGTTT
Organism: Erythrocebus patas; assembly: GCA_023783455.1. NCBI lineage: Eukaryota > Metazoa > Chordata > Mammalia > Primates > Cercopithecidae > Erythrocebus > Erythrocebus patas. The sequence goes on from JAKFHT010000478.1 coordinate 60,969, forward strand.
GAGCCAGTCTAAGAG
>JAKFHT010000479.1:0-60914 GCA_023783455.1 Erythrocebus patas
AACTGCTCTGTGTTCTGTTAATTCATCACACAGAGTTTCATGTTTCCTTCAATAAGCCTTTCGCTAAGGCTGTTCTTGTGGAATTGGCAAGGGATATGTGGAAGCCCATAGAGGGCTATGGTGAAAAAGGAAATATCTTCCGTCAAAACTGGAAAGAAGCTTTCTGAGAAACTGCTCTGTGTTCTGTTAGTTCATTTCACAGAGTTACATCTTTCCTTCAAGAAGCCGTTCGCTAAGGCTGTTCTTGTGGAATTGGAAAAGGATATTTGGAAGCCCATAGAGCGCTATGGTGAAAAGGAAATACCTTCCTTTCAAAACCAGAAAGAAGCTTTCTGAGAAACTGCTCTGTGTTCTGTTAATTCATCTCACAGAGTTAAATCTTTCCTTCAAGAAGCCTTTCGCTAAGGCTGTTCTTGTGGAATTGGAACAGGGATATTTGGAAGCCCATAGAGGGCTATGGTGAAAAAGGAAATATCTTCCGTTCAAAACTGGAAAGAAGCTTTCTGAGAAACCGCTCTGTGTTCTGTTAATTCATCTCACAGAGTTACATCTTACCCTTCAAGGAGCCTTTCGCTAAGGCTGTTCTTGTGGAATTGGCAAAGTGATATTTGGAAGCCCATAGAGGGCTACGGTGAAAAAGGAAATATCTTCGGTTCAAAACTGGAAAGAAGCTTTCAGAGAAACTGCTCTGTGTTCTGTTAATTCATCTCACAGAGTTACATCTTTCCCTTCAAGAAGCCTTTCGCTAAGGCTGTTCTTGTGGAATTGGCAAAGTGATATTTGGAAGCCCATAGAGGGCTATGGTGAAAAAGGAAATATCTTCCTTTCAAAACTGGTAAGAAGCTTTCTGAGAAACTGCTCTGTGTTCGGTTAATTCATCTCACAGAGTTACATCTTTCCTTCAAGAAGCCTTTCGCTAAGGCTGTTCTTGTGGAATTGGCAAAGGATATTTGGAAGCCCATAGAGGGCTATGGTGAAAACGGAAATATCTTCCGTTTAAAACTGGAAAGAAGCTTTCTGAGAAACTGCTCTGTGTTCTGTTAATTCATCTCACAGAGTTACATCTTTCCCTTCAAGAAGCCTTCGCTAAGGCTGTTCTATTGGAATTGGCAAGGATATTTGGAAGCCCATAGAGGGCTATGGTGAAAAGGAAATATCTTCCGCTTAAAACTGGAAAGAAGCTTTCTGAGAAACTGCTCTGTGTTCTGTTAATTCATCTCAGAGATATACATCTTTCCCTTCAAGAAGCCTTTCGCTAAGGCTGTTCTTGTGGAATTGGCACAGGGATATTTGGAAGCACATAGAGGGCTATGGTGAAGAAGGAAATATCTTCCGTTCAAAAGTGGAAAGAAGCTTTCTGAGAAACTGCTCTGTGTTCTGTTAATTCATCACACAGTGTTTCATGTTTCCCTTCAATAAGCCTTTCGCTAAGGCTGTTCTTGTGGAATTGGCAAAGGGATATTTGGAAGCCCATAGAGGGCTATGGTGAAAAAGGAAATATCTTCCGTTCAAAACTGGAAAGAAGCTTTCTGAGAAACTGCTCTGTGTTCTGTTAGTTCATTTACAGAGTTACATCTTTCCCTTCAAGAAGCCTTTCGCTAAGGCTGTTCTTGTGGAATTGGAAAAGGGATATTTGGAAGCCCATAGAGCGCTATGGTGAAAAAGGAAATACCTTCCGTTCAAAACCAGAAAGAAGCTTTCTGAGAAACTGCTCTGTGTTCTGTTAATTCATCTCACAGAGTTACATCTTTCCCTTCAAGAAGCCTTTCGCTAAGGCTGTTCTTGTGGAATTGGAACAGGATATTTGGAAGCCCATAGAGGCTATGGTGAAAAAGGAAATATCTTCGGTTCAAAACTGGAAAGAAGCTTTCTGAGAAACCGCTCTGTGTTCTGTTAATTCATCTCACAGAGTTACATCTTACCCTTCAAGGAGCCTTTCGCTAAGGCTGTTCTTGTGGAATTGGCAAAGTGATATTTGGAAGCCCATAGAGGGCTACGGTGAAAAAGGAAATATCTTCCGTTCAAAACTGGAAAGAAGCTTTCAGAGAAACTGCTCTGTGTTCTGTTACTTCATCTCACAGAGTTACATCTTTCCTTCAAGAAGCCTTTCGCTAAGGCTGTTCTTGTGGAATTGGCAAAGTGATATTTGGAAGCCTATAGAGGGCTATGGTGAAAAAGGAAATATCTTCCTTTCAAAACTGGAAAGAAGCTTGAGAAAGTGCTCTGTGTTCTGTTAATTCATCTCACAGAGTGACATCTTTCCTTCAAGAAGCCTTTCGCTAAGGCTGTTCTTGTGGAATTGGCAAAGGATATTTGGAAGCCCGTAGAGGGCTATGATGAAAAGGAAATATCTTCCGCTCAAAACTGGTAAGAAGCTTTCTGAGAAACTGCTCTGTGTTCTGTTAATTCATCTCACAGAGTTACATCTTTCCCTTCAAGAAGCCTTTCACTAAGGCTGTTCTTGTGGAATTGGCAAAGTGATAATTCGAAGCCCATAGAGGGCTATGGTGAAAAAGGAAGTATCTTCCGCTCAAAACTGGAAAGAAGCTTTCTGAGAAACTGCTCTGTGTTCCGTTAATTCATCTCACAGAGATACATCGTTGCCTTCAAGAAGCCTTTCGCTAAGGCTGTTCTTGTGGAATTGGCACAAGGACATTTGGAAGCCCGCATAGGGCTATGGTGAAGAAGGAAATATCTTCCGTTCAAAACTGGAAAGAAGCTTTCTGAGAAACTGCTCTGTGTTCTGTTAATTCATCTCACAGAGTTACATCTTTCCCTTCAAGAAGCCTTTCGCTAAGGCTGTTCTTGTGGAATTGGCAAGGATATTTGGAAGCCCGTAGAGGGCTATGGTGAAAACGGAATAATCTTCCGTTCAAAACTGGAAAGAAGCTTTCTGAGAAACTGCTCTGTGTTCTGTTAATTCATCTCACAGAGTTACATCTTTCCCTTCAAGAAGCCTTTCGCTAAGGCTGTTCTTGTGGAATTGGCAAAGGGATATTTGGAAGCCCGTAGAGGGCTATGGTGAAAACGGAATAATCTTCCGTTCAAAACTGGAAAGAAGCTTTCTGAGAACCTGCTCTGTGTTCTGTTAATTCATCTCACAGAGTTACATCTTTCCCTTCAAGAAGCCTTTCGCTAAGGCTGTTCTTGTGGAATTGGCAAGGGATATTTGGAAGCCCATAGAGGGTATGCTGAAAAAGGAAATATCTTCCGTTCAAAACTGGAAAGAAGCTTTCTGAGAAACTGCTCTGTGTTCGGTTAATTCATCTCACAGAGTTACATCTTTCCCTTCAAGAAGCCTTTCGCTAAGGCTGTTCTTGTGGAATTGGCACAGGGATATTTGGAAGCCCATAGAGGGCTATGGTGAAAACGGAAATATCTTCCGTTCCAAACTGGAAAGAAGCTTTCTGAGAAACTGCTCTGTGTTCTGTTAATTCATCTCACAGAGTTACATCTTTCCCTTCAAGAAGCCTTTCGGTAAGGCTGTTCTTGTGGAATTGGCAAGGGATATTTGGAAGCCCATAGAGGGCTATGGTGAAAAAGGAAATATCTTCCGTTAAAAACTGGAAAGAAGCTTTCTGAGAAACTGCTCTGTGTTCTGTCAATTCATCTCAGAGATATACATCTTTCCCTTCAAGAAGCCTTTCGCTAAGGCTGTTCTTGTGGAATTGGCACAAGGACATTTGGAAGCCCGTATAGGGCTATGGTGAAGAAGGAAATATCTTCCGTTCAAAACTGGAAAGAAGCTTTCTGAGAAGCTGCTCTGTGTTCTGTTAATTCATCACACAGATATACATCTTTCCTTCAAGAAGCCTTTCGCTAAGGCTGTTCTTGTGGAATTGGCACAAGGATATTTGGAAGCCCATAGGGCTATGGTGAAGAAGGAAATATCTTCCGTTCCAAACTGGAAAGAAGCTTTCTGAGAAACTGCTCTGTGTTCTGTTAATTCATCTCACAGAGTTACATCTTTCCCTTCAAGAAGCCTTTCGGTAAGGCTGTTCTTGTGGAATTGGCAAGGGATATTTGGAAGCCCATAGAGGGCTATGGTGAAAAAGGAAATATCTTCCGTTAAAAACTGGAAAGAAGCTTTCTGAGAAACTGCTCTGTGTTCTGTCAATTCATCTCAGAGATATACATCTTTCCCTTCAAGAAGCCTTTCGCTAAGGCTGTTCTTGTGGAATTGGCACAAGGACATTTGGAAGCCCGTATAGGGCTATGGTGAAGAAGGAAATATCTTCCGTTCAAAACTGGAAAGAAGCTTTCTGAGAAGCTGCTCTGTGTTCTGTTAATTCATCACACAGAGTTTCATGTTTCCCTTCAATAAGCCTTTCGCTAAGGCTGTTCTTGTGGAATTGGCAAAGGGATATTTGGAAGCCCATAGAGGGCTATGGTGAAAAAGGAAATATCTTCCGTTCAAAATTGGAAAGAAGCTTTCTGAGAAACTGCTCTGTGTTCTGTTAGTTCATTTCACAGAGTTACATCTTTCCCTTCAAGAAGCCTTTCGCTAAGGCTGTTCTTGTGGAATTGGAAAAGGGATATTTGGAAGCCCCTAGAGCGCTATGGTGAAAAAGGAAATATCTTCCGTTCAAAACCGGAAAGAAGCTTTCTGAGAAACTACTCTGTGTTCTGTTAATTCATCTCACAGAGTTACATCTTTCCCTTCAAGAAGCCTTTCGCTAAGGCTGTTCTTGTGGAATTGGCAAAGGGATATTTGGAAGCCCTTAGAGGGCTGTGGTGAAAAAGGAAATATCTTCCGTTCAAAACTGGAAAGAAGCTTTCTGAGAAACTGCTCTGTGTTCTGTTAATTCATCTCACAGAGTTATATCTTTCCCTTCAAGAAGCCTTTCGCTAAGGCTGTTCTTGTGGAATTGGCAAAGAGATATTTGGAAGCCCATAGAAGGCTATGGTGATAAAGGAAATATCTTCCGTTCAAAACTACAAAGAAGCTTTCTGAGAAACTGCTCTGTGTTCTGTTAATTCATCTCACAGAGTTACATCTTTCCCTTCAAGAAGCCTTTCGCTAAGGCTGTTCTTGTGGAATTGGCAAAGGGATATTTGGAAGCCCATAGAGGGCTATGGTGAAAAACGAAGTATCTTCCTTTCAAAACTGGAAAGAAGCTTTTTAGAAACTGCTCGGTGTTCTGTTAATTCATCTCACAGAGTTACATCTTTCCCTTCAAGAGGCCTTTCGATAAGGCTGTTCTTGTGGAATTTGCAAAGAGATATTTGGAAGCCCATAGTGGGCTATGGTGAAAAAGGAAATATCTTCCGTTCAAAACTGGAAAGAAGCTTTCTGAGAAACTGCTCTGTGTTCTGTTAATTCATCTCACAGATTTACATCTTTCCCGTCAGAAATCCTTTCGCTAAGGCTGTTCTTGTGGAATTGGAAAGTAATATTTGGAAGCCCATAGAGGGCTATGGTGAAAAAGGAAATATCTTCCGTTCAAAACTGGAAAGAAGCTTTCTGAGAAACTGCTCTGTGTTCTGTTAATTCATCTCACAGAGTTACATCTTTCCCTTCAAGAAGCCTTGCGCTAAGGCTGTTCTTGTGGAATTGGCAAAGGGATATTTGGAAGCCCATAGAGGGCTATGGTGAAGAAGGAAATATCTTCCGTTAAAAACTGGAAAGAAGCTTTCTGAGAAACTGCTCTGAGTTTCGTTAATTCATCTCACCGAGTTACATCTTTCCCTTCAGGAAGCCTTTCGCTAAGGCTGTTCTTGTGGAATTGGCAAAGTGATATTTGGAAGCCCATAGAGGGCTATGGTGAAAAAGGAAATATCTTCCGTTCAAAACTGGAAAGAAGCGTTCTGAGAAACTGCTCTGTGTTCTGATAATGCATCTCACAGAGTTACATCTTTCCCTTCAAGAGGCCTTTCGCTAATGCTGTGCTTGTGGAAATGGCAAAGGATATTTGAAAGCCCATAGAGGGCTATGGTGAAAAAGGAAATATCTTCCTTCAAAACTGGAAAGAAGCTTTCTGAGAAACTGGTCTCTGTTTTGTTAATTCATCTCACAGAGTTACATCTTTCCTTCAGGAAGCCTTCGCTAAGGCTGTTCTTGTGGAATTGGCAAAGTGATATTTGGAAGCCCATAGAGGGCTATGGTGAAAAAGGAAATATCTTCCGTTCAAAACTGGAAAGAAGCGTTCTGAGAAACTGCTCTGTGTTCTGATAATGCATCTCACAGAGTTACATCTTTCCCTTCAAGAGGCCTTTCGCTAATGCTGTGCTTGTGGAAATGGCAAAGGGATATTTGAAAGCCCATAGAGGGCTACGGTGAAAAACGAAATATCTTCCTTCCAAAACTGGAAAGAAGCTTTCTGAGAAACTGGTCTCTGTTTTGTTAATTCATCTCACAGAGTTACATCTTTCCCTTCAAGAAGCCTTTCGCTAACGCTGTTCTTGTGGAATTGGTAAAGTGATATTTGGAAGCCCATATAGGGCTATGGTGAAAAAGGAAATATCTTCCGTTCAAAACTGGAAAGAAGCCTTCTGAGAAACTGCTCTGTGTTCTGTGAATTCATCTCACAGAGTTACATCTTTCCCTTCAAGAAGCCTTTCTCTAAGGCTGTTCTTGTGGAATTTTCAAAGAGATATTTGGAAGCCCATAGTGGGCTATGGTGAAAAAGGAAATATCTTCCGTTCAAAACTAGAAAGAAGCTTTCTGAGAAACTGCTCTCTGTTCTGTTAATTCATCTCACAGAGTTGCATCTTTCCCTTCAAGAAGACTTTCGCTAAGGCTGTTCTTGTGGAATTGGCAAAGGGATATTTGGAAGCCCATAGAGGGCTATGGTGAAAAAGGAAATATCTTCCGTTCAAAACTGGAAAGAAGCTTTCTGAGAAACTGCTCTCTGTTCTGTTAATTCATCTCAGAGAGTTACGTCTTTTCCGTCAAGAGGCCTTTCGCTAAGGCTGTTCTTGTGGAATTGGCAAAGGGATATTTGAAAGCCCATAGAGGGCTGTGGTGAAAAAGGAAATATCTTCCTTTCAAAACAGGAAAGAAGCTTTCTGAGAAACTGCTCTGTGTTCTGTTAATTCATCTCACAGAGTTACATCTTTCCCTTCAAGAAGCCTTTCGCTAAGGCTGTTCTTGTGTAATAGGCAAAGTGATATTTGGAAGCCCTTAGAGGGCTATGGTGAAAAAGGAAATATCTTCCGTTCAAAACTGGAAAGAAGCTTTTTGAGAAACTGCTCTGTGTTCCATTAATTCATCTCACAGAGTTACATCTTTCCCTTCAAGAAGCCTTTCGCTAAGGCTGTTCTTGTGGAATTGGCAAAGGGATATTTGGAAGCCCATAGAGGGCTATGGTGAAAAAGGAAATATCTTCCGTTCAAAACTGGAAAGAAGCTTTCTGAGAAACTGCTCTGTGTTCTGTTAATTCATCTCACATATTTACATCTTTCCCTTCAGGAAGCCTTTCGCTAAGGCTGTTCTTGTGGAATTGGAAAGTGATATTTTTAAGCCCATAGAGGGCTACGGTGAAAAACGAAATATCTTCCTTCCAAAACTGGAAAGAAGCTTTCTGAGAAACTGGTCTCTGTTTTGTTAATTCATCTCACAGAGTTACATCTTTCCCTTCAAGAAGCCTTTCGCTAACGCTGTTCTTGTGGAATTGGTAAAGTGATATTTGGAAGCCCATATAGGGCTATGGTGAAAAAGGAAATATCTTCCGTTCAAAACTGGAAAGAAGCCTTCTGAGAAACTGCTCTGTGTTCTGTGAATTCATCTCACAGAGTTACATCTTTCCCTTCAAGAAGCCTTTCTCTAAGGCTGTTCTTGTGGAATTTTCAAAGAGATATTTGGAAGCCCATAGTGGGCTATGGTGAAAAAGGAAATATCTTCCGTTCAAAACTAGAAAGAAGCTTTCTGAGAAACTGCTCTCTGTTCTGTTAATTCATCTCACAGAGTTGCATCTTTCCCTTCAAGAAGACTTTCGCTAAGGCTGTTCTTGTGGAATTGGCAAAGGGATATTTGGAAGCCCATAGAGGGCTATGGTGAAAAAGGAAATATCTTCCGTTCAAAACTGGAAAGAAGCTTTCTGAGAAACTGCTCTCTGTTCTGTTAATTCATCTCAGAGAGTTACGTCTTTTCCGTCAAGAGGCCTTTCGCTAAGGCTGTTCTTGTGGAATTGGCAAAGGGATATTTGAAAGCCCATAGAGGGCTGTGGTGAAAAAGGAAATATCTTCCTTTCAAAACTGGAAAGAAGCTTTCTGAGAAACTGCTCTGTGTTCTGTTAATTCATCTCACAGAGTTACATCTTTCCTTCAAGCCTTTAAGGCTGTTCTTGTGTAATAGGCAAAGTGATATTTGGAAGCCCTTAGAGGGCTATGGTGAAAAAGGAAATATCTTCCGTTCAAAACTGGAAAGAAGCTTTTTGAGAAACTGCTCTGTGTTCCATTAATTCATCTCACAGAGTTACATCTTTCCTTCAAGAAGCCTTTCGCTAAGGCTGTTCTTGTGGAATTGGCAAAGGATATTTGGAAGCCCATAGAGGGCTATGGTGAAAAGGAAATATCTTCCGTTCAAAACTGGAAAGAAGCTTTCTGAGAAACTGCTCTGTGTTCTGTTAATTCATCTCACATATTTACATCTTTCCCTTCAGGAAGCCTTTCGCTAAGGCTGTTCTTGTGGAATTGGAAAGTGATATTTTTAAGCCCATAGAGGGCTACGGTGCAAACGGAAATATCTTCCGTTCAAAACTGGAAAGAAGCATTCTGAGAAACTGCTCTGTGTTTTTTTAATTCATCTCACAGAGCTACATCCTTCCCTTCAAGAAGCCTTTAGCTAGGGCTGTTCTTGTGGAATTGGCAAAGGGATATTTGGAAGCCCGTAGAGGGCTATGGTGAAGAAGGAAATATCTTCCGTTCAAAACTGCTGAGAAGCTTTCTGAGAAACTGCTCTGAGTTCTGTTAATTCATCTCACAGAGTTACATCTTTCCCTTTAGGAAGCCTTTTGCTAAGGCTGTTCTTGTGGAATTGGCAAAGTGATATTTGGAAGCCCATAGAGGGCTATGGTGAAAAAGGAAATATCTTCCGTTCAAAACTGGAAAGAAGCGTTCTGAGAAACTGCTCTGTGTTCTGATAATGCATCTCACAGGGTTACATCTTTCCCTTCAAGAGGCCTTTCGCTAAGGCTGTGCTTGTGGAAATGGCAAAGGGATATTTGAAAGCCCATAGAGGGCTACGGTGAAAAACGAAATATCTTCCTTTCAAAACTGGAAAGAAGCTTTTTAGAAACTGCTCGGTGTTCTGTTAATTCATCTCACAGAGTTACATCTTTCCCTTCAAGAGGCCTTTCGATAAGGCTGTTCTTGTGGAATTTGCAAAGAGATATTTGGAAGCCCATAGTGGGCTATGGTGAAAAAGGAAATATCTTCCGTTCAAAACTGGAAAGAAGCTTTCTGAGAAACTGCTCTGTGTTCTGTTAATTCATCTCACAGATTTACATCTTTCCCGTCAGAAATCCTTCGCTAAGGCTGTTCTTGTGGAATTGGAAAGTAATATTTGGAAGCCCATAGGGCTATGGTGAAAAGGAAATATCTTCCGTTCAAAACTGGAAAGAAGCTTTCTGAGAAACTGCTCTGTGTTCTGTTAATTCATCTCACAGAGTTACATCTTTCCCTTCAAGAAGCCTTGCGCTAAGGCTGTTCTTGTGGAATTGGCAAAGGGATATTTGGAAGCCCATAGAGGGCTATGGTGAAGAAGGAAATATCTTCCGTTAAAAACTGGAAAGAAGCTTTCTGAGAAACTGCTCTGAGTTTCGTTAATTCATCTCACCGAGTTACATCTTTCCCTTCAGGAAGCCTTTCGCTAAGGCTGTTCTTGTGGAATTGGCAAAGTGATATTTGGAAGCCCATAGAGGGCTATGGTGAAAAGGAAATATCTTCCGTTCAAAACTGGAAAGAAGCGTTCTGAGAAACTGCTCTGTGTTTTTTAATTCATCTCACAGAGCTACATCCTTCCTTCAAGAAGCCTTTAGCTAGGGCTGTTCTTGTGGAATTGGCAAAGGATATTTGGAAGCCCGTGAGAGGGCTATGGTGAAGAAGGAAATATCTTCCGTTCAAAACTGCTGAGAAGCTTTCTGAGAAACTGCTCTGAGTTCTGTTAATTCATCTCACAGAGTTACATCTTTCCCTTTAGGAAGCCTTTTGCTAAGGCTGTTCTTGTGGAATTAGCAAAGTGATATTTGGAAGCCCATAGAGGGCTATGGTGAAAAAATATCTTCCGTTCAAAACTGGAAAGAAGCGTTCTGAGAAACTGCTCTGTGTTCTGATAATGCATCTCACAGGGTTACATCTTTCCCTTCAAGAGGCCTTTCGCTAAGGCTGTGCTTGTGGAAATAGCAAGGGATATTTGAAAGCCCATAGAGGGCTATGGTGAAAAACAAATATCTTCCTTTCAAAACTGGAAGAAGCTTTCTGAGAAACTGCTCTGTGTTCTGTTAATTCATCTCACAGAGTTACATCTTTCCCTTTAGGAAGCCTTTTGCTAAGGCTGTTCTTGTGGAATTGGCAAAGTGATATTTGGAAGCCCATAGAGGGCTATGGTGAAAAGGAAATATCTTCCGTTCAAAACTGGAAAAAGCTTTCTGAGAAACTGCTCTGTGTTCTGATAATTCATGTCACAGACTTACATCTTTCCTTCAAGAGGCCTTTCGCTAAGGCTGTGCTTGTGGAAATGGCAAAGGATATTTGAAAGCCCATAGAGGGCTATGGTGAAAAAAATATCTTCCTTTCAAAACTGGAAAGAAGCTTTCTGAGAAACTGCTCTGTGTTCTGTTAATTCATCTCACAGGTTACATCTTTCCCTTCAAAAGCCTTTCGCTAAGGCTGTTCTTGTGGAATTGGCAAAGTGATATTTGGAAGCCCATAGAGGGCTATGGTGAAAAAGGAAATGTATTCCGTTCAAAACTGGAAAGAAGCCTTCTGAGAAACTGCTCTGTGTTCTGTGAATTCATCTCACAGAGTTACATCTTTCCTTCAAAAGCCTTTCTCTAAGGCTGTTCTTGTGGAATTGGCAAAGGATATTTGGAAGCCCATAGTGGGCTATGGTGAAAAAAATATCTTCGTTCAAAACTGGAAAGAAGCTTTCTGAGAAACTGCTCTCTGTTCTGTTAATTCATCTCACAGAGTTGCATCTTTCCCTTCAAGAAGCCTTTCGCTAAGGCTGTTGTTGTGGAATTGGCAAAGGGATATTTAGAAGCCCATAGAGGGCTATGGTGAAAAAGGAAATATCTTCCCTTCAAAACTGCAAAGAAGCTTTCTGAGAAACTGCTCTGTGTTCTGTTAATTCATCTCACAGAGTTACATCTTTCCCTTCAAGAAGCCTTTCGCTAAGGCTGTTCTTGTGGAATTGGCACAGGGATATTTGGAAGCCCGTGAGGGCTATGGTGAAAAACGAAATATCTTCCTTTCAAAACTGGAAAGAAGCTTTCTGAGAAACTGCTCTGTTCTGTTAATTCATCTCACAGAGTTACATCTTTCCTTCAAAAGCCTTTCGCTAAGGTGTTCTTGTGGAATTGGCAAAGTGATATTTGGAAGCCCATAGAGCGCTATGGTGAAAAACGAAGTATCTTCCTTTCAAAACTGGAAAGAAGCTTTTTAGAAACTGCTCGGTGTTCTGTTAATTCATCTCACAGAGTTACATCTTTCCCTTCAAGAGGCCTGTCGATAATGCTGTTCTTGTGGAATTTGCAAAGAGATATTTGGAAGCCCATAGTGGGCTATGGTGAAAAAGGAAATATCTTCCGTTCAAAACTGGAAAGAAGCTTTCTGAGAAACTGCTCTGTGTTCTTTTAATTCATCTCACAGATTTACATCTTTACCGTCAGAAATCCTTTCGCTAAGGGTGTTCTTGTGGAATTGGAAAGTAATATTTGGAAGCCCATAGAGGGCTATGGTGAAAAAGGAAATATCTTCCGTTCCAAACTGGAAAGAAGCTTTCTGAGAAACTGCTCTGTGTTCTGTTAATTCATCTCACAGAGTTACATCTTTCCCTTCAAGAAGCCTTGCGCTAAGGCTGTTCTTGTGGGATTGGCAAAGGGATATTTGGAAGCCCATAGAGGGCTATGGTGAAGAAGGAAATATCTTCCGTTAAAAACTGGAAAAAGCTTTCTGAGAAACTGCTCTGTATTCTGTTAAGTCATCTCACAGAGTTACATCTTTCCCTTCAAGAAGCCTTTCGCTAAGGCTGTTCTTGTGGGATTGGCAAAGGGATATTTGGAAGCCCATAGAGGGCTATGGTGAAGAAGGAAATATCTTCCGTTAAAAACTGGAACGAAGCTTTCTGAGAAACTGCTCTGTATTCTGTTAAGTCATCTCACAGAGTTACATCTTTCCCTTCAGGAAGCCTTTCGCTAAGGCTGTTCTTGTGGAATTGGCAAAGTGATATTTGGAAGCCCATAGAGGGGTATGGTGAAAAAGGAAATATCTTCCGTTCAAAACTGGAAAGAAGCGTTCTGAGAAACTGCTCTGTGTTCTGATAATTCATGTCACAGACTTACATCTTTCCCTTCAAGAAGCCTTTCGCTAAGGCTGTTCTTGTGGAATTGGCAAAGGGATATTTGGAAGGCCACAGAGGGCTATGGTGAATAAGGAAATATCTTCTGTTCAAAAGTGGAAAAAAAGCTTTCTGAGAAACTGCTCTTTGTTTTGTTAATTCACCTCATAGTTACATCTTTCCTTCAAGCGCCCTTCGATAAGGCTGTTCTTGTGGAATTGGCAAAGGATATTTGAAAGCCCATAGAGGGCTATGGTGAAAAAGGAAATATCTTCCTTTCAAAACTGGAAAGAAGCTTTCTGAGAAACTGCTCTGTGTTCTGTTAATTCACCTCACAGAGTTACATCTTTCCCTTCAAGAAGCCTTTCGCTAAGGCTGTTCTTGTGGAACTGGCCAAGTGATATTTGGAAGCCCATAGAGGGCTATGGTGAAAAAGGAAATATCTTCCGTTCAAAAGTGGAAAGAAGCTTTCTGAGAAACTGCTCTAAGTTCCGTTAATTCATCTCACAGTGTTACATCTGTCCCTTCAAGAAGCCTTTCGCTAAGGCTGTTCTTGTGGAATTGGCAAAGGGATATTTGGAAGCCCATAGAGGACTATGGTGAAAAAGGAAATATCTTCCTTTCAAAACTGCAAAGAAGGTTTCTGAGAAACTGCTCTGTGTTCTGTTAATTCATCTCACAGAGTTACATCTTTCCCTTCAGGAAGCCTTTCGCTAAGGCTGTTCTTGTGGAATTGGTAAACAGATATTGGAAGCCCATAGAGGGCTAAGGTGAAAAAGGAAATATCTTCCTTTGAAAATTGTAAAGAAGCTTTCTGAGAAACTGCTCTGTGTTCTGTTAATTCATCTCACAGAGTTACATCTTTCCCTTCAAGAAGCCTTTCGATAAGGCTGTTCTTGTGGAATTGGCAAAGTGATATTTGGAAGCCCATAGAGGGCTATGGTGAAAAAGGAAATATCTTCCGTTCAAAACTGGAAAGAATCTTTCTGAGAAACTGCTCTGTGTTCTGTTAATTCATCTCACAGAGTTACATCTTTCCCTTCAGGAAGCCTTTCGCTAAGGCTGTTCTTGTGGAATTCGCAAATGGATATTTGGAAGCACATAGTGGGCTATGGTGAAAAAGGAAATATCTTACTTTGAAAACTGGAAAGAAGCTTTTTGAGAAACTGCTCTGTGTTCTGTTAATTCATCTCACAGAGTTACATCTTTCCCTCCAAGAAGCCTTTCGCTAAGGCTGTTCTTGTGGAATTGGCAAAGTGATATTTGGAAGCCCATTTGGGGCTATGGTGAAAAAGGAAATTACTTCCGTTCAAAACTGGAAAGAAGCTTTCTGGGAAACTGCTCTGTGTTCTGTTAATTCATCTCACAGAGTTTCATCTTTCCCTTCAAGAAGCCTTTCGCTATGGCTGTTCTTGTGGAATTGGCAAAGGGATATTTGGAAGCCCATACAGGGCTATGGTGAAAAAGGAAATATCTTCCGTTCAAAACTGGAAAGAAGCTTTCTGAGAAACTGCTCTGTGTTCTGTTAATTCATCTCACAGAGTTACATCGTTCCCTTCAAGAAGCCTTTCGCTAAGGCAGTTCTTGTGGAATTGGCAAAGGGATATTTGGAAGCCCAGAGAGGGCTATGGTGAAAAAGGAAATATCTTCCGTTCAAAACTGGAAAGAAGCTTTCTGAGAAACTGCTCTGTGTTCTGTTAATTCATCTCACAGTGTTACATCTTTCCCTTCAAGAAGCCTTTCGCTAAGGCTGTTCTTCTGGAATTGGCAAAGTAATATTTGGAAGCCCATAGAGGGCTATGGTGAAAAAAAACTATCTTCCGTTCAAAACTGGAAAGAAGCTTTCTGAGAGTGCTCCTGTTCTGTTAATTCGTCTCACAGAGTTACATCTTTCCCTTCAAGAAGCCTTTCGCTAAGGCTGTTCTTGTGGAATTGGCACAGGATATTTAGAACCCATAAAGGGCTATGGTGAAAAAAGGAAGTATCTTCCGTTCAAAACTGGAAAGAAGCTTTCTGAGAAACTGCTCTGTGTTCTGTTAATTCATCTCAGAGTTACATCTTTCCTTCAAGAAGCCTTTCGCTAAGGCTGTTCTTGTGGAATTGGCAAAGAGATATTTGGAAGCCCATAGGGCTATGGTGATAAAGGAAATATCTTCCGTTCAAAACTGGAAAGAAGCTTTCTGAGAAACTGCTCTGTGTTCTGTTAATTCATCTCACAGAGTTACATCTTTCCCTTCAAGAAGCCTTTTGCTAAGGCTGTTCTTGTGGAATTGGCAAAGTGATATTTGGAAGCCCTTAGAGGACTATGGTGAAAAGGAAATATCTTCCGTTCAAAACTGGAAGGAAGCTTTCTGAGAAACTGCTCTGTGTTCTGTTAATTCATCTCACAGAGTTACATCTTTCCTTCAGGAAGCCTTTCGCTAAGGCTGTTCTTGTGGAATTGTCAAAGGGATATTTGGAAGCCCATAGAGGGCTATGGTGAAAAGGAAATATCTTCCGTTCAAAACTGGAAAGAAGCTTTCTGAGAAACTGCTCTGTGTTCTGTTAATTCATCTCACAGAGTTACATCTTTCCTTCAAGAAGCCTTTCGCTAAGGCTGTTCTTGTGGAATTACCAAAGTGATATTTGGAAGCCCATAGAGGCTATGGTGAAGAAGGAAATATCTTCCGTTCAAAACTGGAAAGAAGCTTTCTGAGAAACTGCTCTGTGTTCTGTTAATTCATCTCACAGAGTTACATCTTTCCTTCAGGAAGCCTTTCGCTAAGGCTGTTCTTGTGGAATTACCAAAGTGATATTTGGAAGCCCATAGAGGGCTATGGTGAAGAAGGAAATATCTTCCGTTCAAAACTGGAAAGAAGCTTTCTGAGAAAGTGCTCTGTGTTCTGTTAATTCATCTCACAGAGTTACATCTTTCCCTTCAAGAAGCCTTTCGCTAAGGCTGTTCTTGTGGAATTGGCACAGGATATTTGGAAGCCCATAGAGGGCTATGGTGAAGAAGGAAATACTTCCGTTCAAAATTGGAAAGAAGCTTTCTGAAACTGCTCTGTGTTCTGTTAATTCATCTCACAGAGTTACATCTTTCCTTCAGGAAGCCTTTCGCTAAGGCTGTTCTTGTGGAATTACCAAAGTGATACTTGGAAGCCCATAGAGGCTATGGTGAAGAAGGAAATATCTTCCGTTCAAAACTGGAAAGAAGCTTTCTGAGAAAGTGCTCTGTGTTCTGTTAATTCGTCTCACAGAGTTACATCTTTCCTTCAAGAAGCCTTTCGCTAAGGCTGTTCTTGTGGAATTGGCAAAGTGATATTTGGAAGCCCATAAAGGGCTATGGTGAAAAGGAAATATTTTCCGTTCAAAACTGGAAAGAAGCTTTCTGAGAAACTGCTCTGTGTTCTGTTAATTCATCTCACAGAGTTACATCTTTCCCTTCAAGAAGCCTTTCGCTAAGGCTGTTCTTGCGGAATTGGCACAGGGATATTTGGAAGCCCCTAGAGGGCTATGGTGAAAAAGGAAATACCTTCCGTTCAAAATTGGAAAGAAGCTTTCTGAGAAACTTCTCTGTGTTCCGTTAATTCATCTCACAGAGTTACATCTTTCCCTTCAAGAAGCCTTTCGCTAAGGCTGTTCTTGTGGAATTGGCACAGGGATATTTGGAAGCCCATAGAGGGCTATGGTGAAAAAGGAAATATCTTCCGTTCAAAACTGGAAAGAAGATTTCTCAGAAACTGCTCTGTGTTCTGTTAATTCATCTCACAGAGTTACATCTTTCCATTCATGAAGCCTTTCGCTAAGGCTGTTATTGTGGAATTCGCAAATGGATATTTGGAAGCCCATAGAGGGCTATGGTGAAGAAGGAAATGTCTTCCGTTCAAAACTGGAAAGAAGCTTTCTGAGAAACTGCTCTGTGTTCTGTTAATTCATCTCACAGAGTTACATCTTTCCCTCCAAGAAGCCTTTCGCTAAGACTGTTCTTTTGGAATTGTCAAAGGGATATTTGGAAGCCCATAGAGGGCTATGGTGAAAAAGGAAATATCTTCCGTTCAAAACTGGAAAGAAGCTTTCTGAGATACTGCTCTGTGTTTTGTTAATTCACCTAACAGAGTTACATCTTTCCCTTCATGAAGCCTTTCGCTAAGGCTGTTCTTGTGGAATTGGCAAAGTGATATTTGGAAACCTGTAGAGGGCTATGGTGAAAAAGGAAATAACTTCCGTTCAAAACTGGTAAGAAGCTTTCTGAGAAACTGCTCTGTGTTCTGTTAATTCATCTCACAGAGTTACATCTTTCCCTTCAAGAAGCCTTTCGCTAAGGCTGTTCTTGTGGAATTGGCAAAGTGATAATTCGAAGCCCATAGAGGGCTATGGTGAAAAAGGAAGTATCTTCCGTTCAAAACTGGAAAGAAGCTTTCTGAGAAACCGCTCTGTGTTCTGATAATTCATCTCACAGAGTTACATCTTTCCCTTCAAGAAGCCTTTCGCTAAGGCTGTTCTTGTGGAATTGGCAAAGTGATATTTGGAAGCCCATAGAGGGCTATGGTGAAAAAGGAAATATCTTCCGTTCAAAACTGGAAAGAAGCTTTCTGAGAAACTGCTCTGTGTTCTGTTAATTCATCTCACAGAGTTACATCTTTCCCTTCAATAAGCCTTTCGCTAAGGCTGTTCTTGTGGAATTGGCAAAGGGATATTTGGAAGCCCGTAGAGGGCTATGGTGAAAAAGGAAATATCTTCCGTTCGGAACTGGAAAGAAGCTTTCTGAGAAACTGCTCTGTGTTCTGTTAATTCATCTCACAGAGTTACATGTTTCCCTTCAAGAAGCCTTTCGCTAAGGCAGTTCTTGTGGAATTGGCAAAGTGACATTTGGAAGCCCATAGAAGGCTACGGTGAAAAAGGAAATATCTTCCGTTCAAAACTGGAAAGAATCTTTCTGAGAAAGTGCTCTGTGTTCTGTTAATTCATCTCACAGAGTTACATCTTTCCCTTCAAGAAGCCTTTCGCTAAGGCTGTTCTTGTGGAATTGGCAAAGGGATATTTGGAAGCCGGTAGAGGGCTATGGTGAAAAAGGAAATATCTTCCGTTCAAAACTGGTAAGAAGCTTTCTGAGAAACTGCTCTGTGTTCTGTTAATTCATCTCACAGAGTTACATCTTTCCCTTCAAGAAGCCTTTCGCTAAGGCTGTTCTTGTGGAATTGGCAAAGTGATAATTCGAAGCCCATAGAGGGCTATGGTGAAAAAGGAAGTATCTTCCGTTCAAAACTGGAAAGAAGCTTTCTGAGAAACTGCTCTGTGTTCCGTTAATTCATCTCACAGAGATACATCGTTGCCTTCAAGAAGCCTTTCGCTAAGGCTGTTCTTGTGGAATTGGCACAGGGATATTTGGAAGCCCATAGAGGGCTACGGTGTAAAAGGAAATATCTTCCGTTCAAAACTGGCAAGAAGCTTTCTGAGAAACTGCTCTGTGTTCTGTTAATTCATCTCACAGAGTGACATCTTTCCCTTCAAGAAGCCTTTCGCTAAGGCTGTTCTTGTGGAATTGGCAAAGGGATATTTGGAAGCCCGTAGAGGGCTATGGTGAAAACGGAAAAATCTTCCGTTCAAAACTGGAAAGAAGCTTTCTGAGAACCTGCTATGTGTTCTGTTAATTCATCTCACAGAGTTACATCTTTCCCTTCAAGAAGCCTTTCGCTAAGGCTGTTCTTGTGGAATTGGCAAGGGATATTTGGAAGCCCATAGAGGGCTATGCTGAAAAAGGAAATATCTTCCGTTCAAAACTGGTAAGAAGCTTTCTGAGAAACTGCTCTGTGTTCGGTTAATTCATCTCACAGAGTTACATCTTTCCCTTCAAGAAGCCTTTCGCTAAGGCTGTACTTGTGGAATTGGCACAGGGATATTTGGAAGCCCACAGAGGGCTATGGTGAAAACGGAAATATCTTCCGTTTAAAACTGGAAAGAAGCTTTCTGAGAAACTGCTCTGTGTTCTGTTAATTCATCTCACAGAGTTACATCTTTCCCTTCAAGAAGCCTTTCGCTAAGGCTGTTCTTGTGGAACTGGCAAGGGATATTTGGAAGCCCATAGAGGACTATGGTGAAAAAGGAAATATCTTCCGTTACAAACTGGAAAGAAGCTTTCTGAGAAACTGCTCTGTGTTCTGTTAATTCATCTCAGAGATATACATCTTTCCCTTCAAGAAGCCTTTCGCTAAGGCTGTTCTTGTGGAATTGGCACAGGGATATTTGGAAGCCCATAGAGGGCTATGGTGAAGAAGGAAATATCTTCCGTTCAAAAGTGGAAAGAAGCTTTCTGAGAAACTGCTCTGTGTTCTGTTAATTCATCACACAGAGTTTCATGTTTCCCTTCAATAAGCCTTTCGCTAAGGCTGTTCTTGTGGAATTGGCAAAGTGATATTTGGAAGCCCATAGAGGGCTACGGTGTAAAAGGAAATATCTTCCGTTCAAAACTGGAAAGAAGCTTTCAGAGAAACTGCTCTGTGTTCTGTTAGTTCATCTCACAGAGTTACATCTTTCCCTTCAAGAAGCCTTTCGCTAAGGCTGTTCTTGTGGAATTGGCAAAGTGATATTTGGAAGCCCATAGAGGGCTATGGTGAAAAAGGAAATATCTTCCTTTCAAAACTGGTAAGAAGCTTTCTGAGAAACTGCTCTGTGTTCGGTTAATTCATCTCACAGAGTTACATCTTTCCCTTCAAGAAGCCTTTCGCTAAGGCTGTTCTTGTGGAATTGGCACAGGGATATTTGGAAGCCCATAGAGGGCTATGGTGAAAACGGAAATATCTTCCGTTTAAAACTGGAAAGAAGCTTTCTGAGAAACTGCTCTGTGTTCTGTTAATTTATCTCACAGAGTTACATCTTTCCCTTTAAGAAGCCTTTCGCTAAGGCTGTTCTTGTGGAATTGGCAAGGGATATTTGGAAGCCCATAGAGGGCTATGGTGAAAAAGGAAATATCTTCCGTTCAAAACTGGAAAGAAGCTTTCTGAGAAACTGCTCTGTGTTCTGTTAATTCATCTCAGAGATATACATCTTTCCCTTCAAGAAGCCTTTCGCTAACGCTGTTCTTGTGGAATTGGCACAGGGATATTTGGAAGCACATAGAGGGCTATGGTGAAGAAGGAAATATCTTCCGTTCAAAACTGGAAAGAAGCTTTCTGAGAAACTTCTCTGTGTTCTGTTAATTCATCACACAGAGTTTCATGTTTCCCTTCAATAAGCCTTTCGCTAAGGCTGTTCTTGTGGAATTGGCAAAGGGATATTTGGAAGCCCATAGAGGGCTATGGTGAAAAAGGAAATATCTTCCGTTCAAAACTGGAAAGAAGCTTTCTGAGAAACTGCTCTGTGTTCTGTTAGTTCATTTCACAGAGTTACATCTTTCCCTTCAAGAAGCCTTTCGCTAAGGCTGTTCTTGTGGAATTGGAAAAGGGATATTTGGAAGCCCATAGAGCGCTATGGTGAAAAAGGAAATACCTTCCGTTCAAAACCAGAAAGAAGCTTTCTGAGAAACTGCTCTGTGTTCTGTTAATTCATCTCACAGAGTTACATCTTTCCCTTCAAGAAGCCTTTCGCTAAGGCTGTTCTTGTGGAATTGGAACAGGGATATTTGGAAGCCCATAGAGCGCTATGGTGAAAAAGGAAATATCTTCGGTTCAAAACTGGAAAGAAGCTTTCTGAGAAACTGCTCTGTGTTCTGTTAATTCATCTCACAGAGTTACATCTTTCCCTTCAAGAAGCCTTTCGCTAAGGCTGTTCTTGTGGAATTGGCAAAGTGATATTTGGAAGCCCATAGAGGGCTATGGTGAAAAAGGAAATATCTTCCTTTCAAAACTGGAAAGAAGCTTTCTGAGAAAGTGCTCTGTGTTCTGTTAATTCATCTCACAGAGTGACATCTTTCCCTTCAAGAAGCCTTTCGCTAAGGCTGTTCTTGTGGAATTGGCAAAGTGATAATTCGAAGCCCATAGAGGGCTATGGTGAAAAAGGAAGTATCTTCCGTTCAAAACTGGAAAGAAGCTTTCTGAGAAACTGCTCTGTGTTCCGTTAATTCATCCCACAGAGATACATCGTTGCCTTCAAGAAGCCTTTCGCTAAGGCTGTTCTTGTGGAATTGGCAAGGGATATTTGGAAGCCCATAGAGGGCTATGGTGAAAAAGGAAATATCTTCCGTTCAAAACTGGCAAGAAGCTTTCTGAGAAACTACTCTGTGTTCTGTTAATTCATCTCACAGAGTTACATCTTTCCTTCAAAAGCCTTTCGCTAAGGCTGTTCTTGTGGAATTGGCAAAGGATATTTGGAAGCCCATAGAGGGCTATGGTGAAAAAGGAATATCTTCCGTTCAAAACTGGAAAGAAGCTTTCTGAGAACCTGCTCTGTGTTCTGTTAATTCATCTCACAGAGTTACATCTTTCCCTTCAAGAAGCCTTTCGCTAAGGCTCTTCTTGTGGAATTGGCAAGGGATATTTGGAAGCCCATAGAGGGCTATGCTGACAAAGGAAATATCTTCTGTTCAAAACTGGAAAGAAGCTTTCTGAGAAACTGCTCTGTGTTCGGTTAATTCATCTCACAGAGTTACATCTTTCCCTTCAAGAAGCCTTTCGCTAAGGCTGTTCTTGTGGAATTGGCACAGGGATATTTGGAAGCACATAGAGGGCTATGGTGAAAACGGAAATATCTTCCGTTCCAAACTGGAAAGAAGCTTTCTGAGAAACTGCTCTGTGTTCTGTTAATTCATCTCACAGAGTTACATCTTTCCCTTCAAGAAGCCTTTCGCTAAGGCTGTTCTTGTGGAATTGGCAAGGGATATTTGGAAGCCCATAGAGGGCTATGGTGAAAAAGGAAATATCTTCCGTTAAAAACTGGAAAGAAGCTTTCTGAGAAACTGCTCTGTGTTCTGTTAATTCATCTCAGAGATATACATCTTTCCCTTCAAGAAACCTTTCGCTAAGGCTGTTCTTGTGGAATTGGCACAAGGATATTTGGAAGCCCATAGAGGGCTATGGTGAAGAAGGAAATATCTTCCGTTCAAAACTGGAAAGAAGCTTTCTGAGAAACTGCTCTGTGTTCTGTTAATTCATCTCACAGAGTTATATCTTTCCCTTCAAGAAGCCTTTCGCTAAGGCTGTTCTTGTGGAATTGGCACAGGGATATTTGGAAGCCCATAGAGGGCTATGGTGAAAAAGGAAATATCTTCCGTTCAAAACTGGAAAGAATCTTTCTGAGAAACTGCTCTGTGTTCTGTTAATTCATCTCACGGAGTTACATCTTTCCCTTCAGGAAGCCTTTCGCTAAGGCTGTTCTTGTGGAATTGGCAAAGGGATATTTGGAAGCACATAGTGGGCTATGGTGAAAAAGGAAATATCTTACTTTGAAAACTGGAAAGAAGCTTTTTGAGAAACTGCTCTGTGTTCTGTTAATACATCTCACAGAGTTACATCTTTCCCTTCAAGAAGCCTTTCGCTAAGGCTGTTCTTGTGGAATTGGCAAGGGATATTTGGAAGCCCATAGAGGGCTATGGTGAAAAAGGAAATATCTTCCGTTCCAAACTGGTAAGAAGCTTTCTGAGAAACTACTCTGTGTTCGGTTAATTCATCTCACAGAGTTACATCTTTCCCTTCAGAAGCCTTTCGCTAAGGCTGTTCTTGTGGAATTGGCACAGGATATTTGGAAGCCCATAGAGGGCTATGGTGAAAAGAAATATCTTCCGTTTAAAACTGGAAAGAAGCTTTCTGAGAAACTGCTCTGTGTTCTGTTAATTCATCTCACAGAGTTACATCTTTCCTTCAAAAGCCTTTCGCTAAGGCTGTTCTTGTGGAATTGGCAAGGATATTTGGAAGCCCATAGAGGCTATGGTGAAAAAGGAAATATCTTTCGTTCAAAACTGGAAAGAAGCTTTCTGAGAAACTGCTCTGTGTTCTGTTAATTCATCTCAGAGATATACATCTTTTCCTTCAAGAAGCCTTTCGCTAAGGCTGTTCTTGTGGAATTGGCACAGGGATATTTGGAAGCCCATAGGGGGCTATGGTGAAGAAGGAAATATCTTCCATTCAAAAGTGGAAAGAAGCTTTCTGAGAAACTGCTCTGTGTTCTGTTAATTCATCACACAGAGTTTCATGTTTCCCTTCAATAAGCCTTTCGCTAAGGCTGTTCTTGTGGAATTGGCAAAGGGATATTTGGAAGCCCATAGAGGGCTATGGTGAAAAAGGAAATATCTTCCGTTCAAAACTGGAAAGAAGCTTTCTGAGAAACTGCTCTGTGTTCTGTTAGTTCATTTCACAGAGTTACATCTTTCCCTTCAAGAAGCCTTTCGCTAAGGCTGTTCTTGTGGAATTGGAAAAGGGATATTTGGAAGCCCATAGAGCGCTATGGTGAAAAAGGAAATACCTTCCGTTCAAAACCAGAAAGAAGCTTTCTGAGAAACTGCTCTGTGTTCTGTTAATTCATCTCACAGAGTTACATCTTTCCCTTCAAGAAGCCTTTCGCTAAGGCTGTTCTTGTGGAATTGGAACAGGGATATTTGGAAGCCCATAGAGCGCTATGGTGAAAAAGGAAATATCTTCGGTTCAAAACTGGAAAGAAGCTTTCTGAGAAACCGCTCTGTGTTCTGTTAATTCATCTCACAGAGTTACATCTTACCCTTCAAGGAGCCTTTCGCTAAGGCTGTTCTAGTGGAATTGGGAAAGTGATATTTGGAAGCCCATAGAGGGCTACGGTGAAAAAGGAAATATCTTCCGTTCAAAACTGGAAAGAAGCTTTCAGAGAAACTGCTCTGTGTTCTGTTACTTCATCTCACAGAGTTACATCTTTCCCTTCAAGAAGCCTTTCGCTAAGGCTGTTCTTGTGGAATTGGCAAAGTGATATTTGGAAGCCCATAGAGGGCTATGGTGAAAAAGGAAATATCTTCCTTTCAAAACTGGAAAGAAGCTTTCTGAGAAAGTGCTCTGTGTTCTGTTAATTCATCTCACAGAGTGACATCTTTCCCTTCAAGAAGCCTTTCGCTAAGGCTGTTCTTGTGGAATTGGCAAAGGGATATTTGGAAGCCCGTAGAGGGCTATGGTGAAAAAGGAAATATCTTCCGTTCAAGACTGGTAAGAAGCTTTCTGAGAAACTGCTCTGTGTTCTGTTAATTCATCTCACAGAGTTACATCTTTCCCTTCAAGAAGCCTTTCGCTAAGGCTGTTCTTGTGGAATTGGCAAAGTGATAATTCGAAGCCCATAGAGGCTATGGTGAAAAGGAAATATCTTCCGTTCAAAACTGGAAAGAAGCTTTCTGAGAAACTGCTCTGTGTTCCGTTAATTCATCTCAGAGATATACATCTTTCCTTCAAGAAGCCTTTCGCTAAGGCTGTTCTTGTGGAATTGGCAAGGATATTTGGAAGCCCATAGAGGGCTATGGTGAAAAAGGAAATATCTTCCGTTCAAAACTGGCAAGAAGCTTTCTGAGAAACTACTCTGTGTTCTGTTAATTCATCTCACAGAGTTACATCTTTTCCTTCAAGAAGCCTTTCGCTAAGGCTGTTCTTGTGGAATTGGCAAAGGGATATTTGGAAGCCCGTAGAGGGCTATGGTGAAAACGGAATAATCTTCCGTTCAAAACTGGAAAGAAGCTTTCTGAGAACCTGCTCTGTGTTCTGTTAATTCATCTCACAGAGTTACATCTTTCCCTTCAAGAAGCCTTTCGCTAAGGCTCTTCTTGTGGAATTGGCAAGGGATATTTGGAAGCCCATAGAGGGCTATGCTGACAAAGGAAATATCTTCTGTTCAAAACTGGAAAGAAGCTTTCTGAGAAACTGCTCTGTGTTCGGTTAATTCATCTCACAGAGTTACATCTTTCCCTTCAAGAAGCCTTTCGCTAAGGCTGTTCTTGTGGAATTGGCAAAGTGATATTTGAAGCCCATAGAGGGCTATGGTGAAAAGGAAATATCTTCCTTTCAAAACTGGAAAGAAGCTTTCTGAGAAAGTGCTCTGTGTTCTGTTAATTCATCTCACAGAGTAACATCTTTCCCTTCAAGAAGCCTTTCGCTAAGGCTGTTCTTGTGGAATTGGCAAAGGGATATTTGGAAGCCCGTAGAGGGCTATGGTGAAAAAGGAAATATCTTCCGTTCAAGACTGGTAAGAAGCTTTCTGAGAAACTGCTCTGTGTTCTGTTAATTCATCTCACAGAGTTACATCTTTCCCTTCAAGAAGCCTTTCGCTAAGGCTGTTCTTGTGGAATTGGCAAAGTGATAATTCGAAGCCCATAGAGGGCTATGGTGAAAAAGGAAGTATCTTCCGTTCAAAACTGGAAAGAAGCTTTCTGAGAAACTGCTCTGTGTTCCGTTAATTCATCTCACAGAGATACATCGTTGCCTTCAAGAAGCCTTTCGCTAAGGCTGTTCTTGTGGAATTGGCAAGGGATATTTGGAAGCCCATAGAGGGCTATGGTGAAAAAGGAAATATCTTCCGTTCAAAACTGGCAAGAAGCTTTCTGAGAAACTACTCTGTGTTCTGTTAATTCATCTCACAGAGTTACATCTTTCCCTTCAAGCAGCCTTTCGCTAAGGCTGTTCTTGTGGAATTGGCAAAGGGATATTTGGAAGCCCGTAGAGGGCTATGGTGAAAACGGAATAATCTTCCGTTCAAAACTGGAAAGAAGCTTTCTGAGAACCTGCTCTGTGTTCTGTTAATTCATCTCACAGAGTTACATCTTTCCCTTCAAGAAGCCTTTCGCTAAGGCTCTTCTTGTGGAATTGGCAAGGGATATTTGGAAGCCCATAGAGGGCTATGCTGACAAAGGAAATATCTTCCGTTCAAAACTGGAAAGAAGCTTTCTGAGAAACTGCTCTGTGTTCGGTTAATTCATCTCACAGAGTTACATCTTTCCTTCAAGAAGCCTTTCGCTAAGGCTGTTCTTGTGGAATTAACAGGGATATTTGGAAGCACATAGAGGGCTATGGTGAAGGAAATATCTTCCGTTCCAAACTGGAAAGAAGCTTTCTGAGAAACTGCTCTGTGTTCTGTTAATTCATCTCACAGAGTTACATCTTTCCCTTCAAGAAGCCTTCGCTAAGGCTGTTCTTGTGGAATTAGCAAAGGATATTTGGAAGCCCATAGAGGGCTATGGTGAAAAAGGAAATATCTTCCGTTAAAAACTGGAAAGAAGCTTTCTGAGAAACTGCTCTGTGTTCTGTTAATTCATCTCAGAGATATACATCTTTCCCTTCCAGAAGCCTTTCGCTAAGGCTGTTCTTGTGGAATTGGAACAAGGATATTTGGAAGCCCATAGAGGGCTATGGTGAAGAAGGAAATATCTTCCGTTCAAAACTGGAAAGAAGCTTTCTGAGAAACTGCTCTGTGTTCTGTTAATTCATCTCACAGAGTTATATCTTTCCCTTCAAGAAGCCTTTC
The DNA here is from genome assembly GCA_023783455.1 of Erythrocebus patas. Taxonomy (NCBI): domain Eukaryota; kingdom Metazoa; phylum Chordata; class Mammalia; order Primates; family Cercopithecidae; genus Erythrocebus; species Erythrocebus patas. The sequence continues at coordinate 25,877 of JAKFHT010000479.1, forward strand.
GCTAAGGCTGTTCTTGTGGAATTGGCACAGGGATATTTGGAAGCCCATAGAGGGCTATGGTGAAAAAGGAAATATCTTCCGTTCAAAACTGGAAAGAATCTTTCTGAGAAACTGCTCTGTGTTCTGTTAATTCATCTCACAGAGTTACATCTTTCCCTTCAGGAAGCCTTTCGCTAAGGCTGTTCTTGTGGAATTGGCAAAGGGATATTTGGAAGCACATAGTGGGCTATGGTGAAAAAGGAAATATCTTACTTTGAAAACTGGAAAGAAGCTTTTTGAGAAACTGCTCTGTGTTCTGTTAATACATCTCACAGAGTTACATCTTTCCCTTCAAGAAGCCTTTCGCTAAGGCTGTTCTTGTGGAATTGGCAAGGGATATTTGGAAGCCCATAGAGGGCTATGGTGAAAAAGGAAATATCTTCCGTTCAAAACTGGTAAGAAGCTTTCTGAGAAACTACTCTGTGTTCGGTTAATTCATCTCACAGAGTTACATCTTTCCCTTCAAGAAGCCTTTCGCTAAGGCTGTTCTTGTGGAATTGGCACAGGGATATTTGGAAGCCCATAGAGGGCTATGGTGAAAACGGAAATATCTTCCGTTTAAAACTGGAAAGAAGCTTTCTGAGAAACTGCTCTGTGTTCTGTTAATTCATCTCACAGAGTTACATCTTTCCCTTCAAGAAGCCTTTCGCTAAGGCTGTTCTTGTGGAATTGGCAAGGGATATTTGGAAGCCCATAGAGGGCTATGGTGAAAAAAATATCTTCCGTTCAAAACTGGAAAGAAGCTTTCTGAGAAACTGCTCTGTGTTCTGTTAATTCATCTCAGAGATATACATCTTTCCTTCAAAGCCTTTCGCTAAGGCTGTTGTTGTGGAATTGGCACAGGGATATTTGGAAGCCCATAGGGGCTATGGTGAAGAAGGAAATATCTTCCGTTCAAAAGTGGAAAGAAGCTTTCTGAGAAACTGCTCTGTGTTCTGTTAATTCATCACACAGAGTTTCATGTTTCCCTTCAATAAGCCTTTCGCTAAGGCTGTTCTTGTGGAATTGGCAAAGGGATATTTGGAAGCCCATAGAGGGCTATGGTGAAAAAGGAAATATCTTCCGTTCAAAACTGGAAAGAAGCTTTCTGAGAAACTGCTCTGTGTTCTGTTAGTTCATTTCACAGAGTTACATCTTTCCCTTCAAGAAGCCTTTCGCTAAGGCTGTTCTTGTGGAATTGGAAAAGGGATATTTGGAAGCCCATAGAGCGCTATGGTGAAAAAGGAAATACCTTCCGTTCAAAACCAGAAAGAAGCTTTCTGAGAAACTGCTCTGTGTTCTGTTAATTCATCTCACAGAGTTACATCTTTCCCTTCAAGAAGCCTTTCGCTAAGGCTGTTCTTGTGGAATTGGAACAGGGATATTTGGAAGCCCATAGAGGGCTATGGTGAAAAAGGAAATATCTTCCGTTCAAAACTGGAAAGAAGCTTTCTGAGAAACCGCTCTGTGTTCTGTTAATTCATCTCACAGAGTTACATCTTACCCTTCAAGGAGCCTTTCGCTAAGGCTGTTCTTGTGGAATTGGTAAAGTGATATTTGGAAGCCCATAGAGGGCTACGGTGAAAAAGGAAATATCTTCCGTTCAAAACTGGAAAGAAGCTTTCTGAGAAACTGCTCTGTGTTCTGTTACTTCATCTCACAGAGTTACATCTTTCCCTTCAAGAAGCCTTTCGCTAAGGCTGTTCTTGTGGAATTGGCAAAGTGATATTTGGAAGCCCGTAGAGGGCTATGGTGAAAAAGGAAATATCTTCCTTTCAAAACTGGAAAGAAGCTTTCTGAGAAAGTGCTCTGTGTTCTGTTAATTCATCTCACAGAGTGACATCTTTCCCTTCAAGAAGCCTTCGCTAAGGCTGTTCTTGTGGAATTAGCAAAGGATATTTGGAAGCCCGTGAGGGCTATGGTGAAAAGGAAATATCTTCCGTTCAAAACTGGAAGAAGCTTTCTGAGAACTGCTCTGTGTTCTGTTAATTCATCTCACAGAGTTACATCTTTCCTTCAAGAAGCCTTTCGCTAAGGCTGTTCTTGTGGAATTGGCAAAGTGATAATTCGAAGCCCATAGAGGGCTATGGTGAAAAAGGAAGTATCTTCCGTTCAAAACTGGAAAGAAGCTTTCTGAGAAACTGCTCTGTGTTCCGTTAATTCATCTCACAGAGATACATCGTTGCCTCAAGAAGCCTTTCGCTAAGGCTGTTCTTGTGGAATTGGCACAGGGATATTTGGAAGCCCATAGAGGGCTATGGTGTAAAGGAAATATCTTCCGTTCAAAACTGGCAAGAAGCTTTCTGAGAAACTGCTCTGTGTTCTGTTAATTCATCTCACAGGTTACATCTTTCCCTTCAAAGCCTTTCGCTAAGGCTGTTCTTGTGGAATTAGCACAGGGATATTTGGAAGCCCGTGAGGGCTATGGTGAAAACGGAAAATCTTCCGTTCAAAACTGGAAAGAAGCTTTCTGAGAACCTGCTCTGTGTTCTGTTAATTCATCTCACAGAGTTACATCTTTCCCTTCAAAAGCCTTTCGCTAGGCTGTTCTTGTGGAATTGGCAAGGATATTTGGAAGCCCATAGAGGGCTATGCTGAAAAAGGAAATATCTTCCGTTCAAAACTGGAAAGAAGCTTTCTGAGAAACTGCTCTATGTTCGGTTAATTCATCTCACAGAGTTACATCTTTTCCTTCAAGAAGCCTTTCGCTAAGGCTGTTCTTGTGGAATTGGCACAGGGATATTTGGAAGCCCATAGAGCGCTATGGTGAAAACGGAAATATCTTCCGTTCCAAACTGGAAAGAAGCTTTCTGAGAAACTGCTCTGTGTTCTGTTAATTCATCTCACAGAGTTACATCTTTCCCTTCAAGAAGCCTTTCGCTAAGGCTGTTCTTGTGGAATTGGCAAGGGATATTTGGAAGCCCATAGAGGGCTATGGTGAAAAAGGAAATATCTTCCGTTAAAAACTGGAAAGAAGCTTTCTGAGAAACTGCTCTGTGTTCTGTTAATTCATCTCAGAGATATACATCTTTCCCTTCAAGAAGCCTTTCGCTAAGGCTGTTCTTGTGGAATTGGCACAAGGATATTTGGAAGCCCATAGAGGGCTATGGTGAAGAAGGAAATATCTTCCGTTCAAAACTGGAAAGAAGCTTTCTGAGAAACTGCTCTGTGTTCTGTTAATTCATCACACAGAGTTTCATGTTTCCCTTCAATAAGCCTTTCGCTAAGGCTGTTCTTGTGGAATTGGCAAAGGGATATTTGGAAGCCCATAGAGGGCTATGGTGAAAAAGGAAATATCTTCCGTTCAAAATTGGAAAGAAGCTTTCTGAGAAACTGCTCTGTGTTCTGTTAGTTCATCTCACAGAGTTACATCTTTCCCTTCAAGAAGCCTTTCGCTAAGGCTGTTCTTGTGGAATTGGAAAAGGGATATTTGGAAGCCCATAGAGCGCTATGGTGAAAAAGGAAATATCTTCCGTTCAAAACCGTGAAGAAGCTTTCTGAGAAACTACTCTGTGTTCTGTTAATTCATCTCACAGAGTTACATCTTTCCCTTCAAAGCCTTTCGCTAAGGCTGTTCTTGTGGAATTGGCAAAGGATATTTGGAAGCCCTTAGAGGCTATGGTGAAAAAGGAAATATCTTCCGTTCAAAACTGGAAGGAAGCTTTCTGAGAAACTGCTCTGTGTTCTGTTAATTCATCTCACAGAGTTACATCTTTCCCTTCAAGAAGCCTTTCGCTAAGGCTGTTCTTGTGGAATTGGAAAAGGGATATTTGGAAGCCCATAGAGCGCTATGGTGAAAAAGGAAATATCTTCCGTTCAAAACCGTGAAGAAGCTTTCTGAGAAACTACTCTGTGTTCTGTTAATTCATCTCACAGAGTTACATCTTTCCCTTCAAGAAGCCTTTCGCTAAGGCTGTTCTTGTGGAATTGGCAAAGGGATATTTGGAAGCCCTTAGAGGGCTATGGTGAAAAAGGAAATATCTTCCGTTCAAAACTGGAAGGAAGCTTTCTGAGAAACTGCTCTGTGTTCTGTTAATTCATCTCACAGAGATACATCGTTGCCTTCAAGAAGCCTTTCGCTAAGGCTGTTCTTGTGGAATTGGCACAGGGATATTTGGAAGCCCATAGAGGGCTATGGTGAAAAAGGAAATATCTTCCGTTCAAAACTGGAAAGAATCTTTCTGAGAAACTGCTCTGTGTTCTGTTAATTCATCTCACAGAGTTACATCTTTCCCTTCAGGAAGCCTTTCGCTAAGGCTGTTCTTGTGGAATTGGCAAAGGGATATTTGGAAGCACATAGTGGGCTATGGTGAAAAAGGAAATATCTTACTTTGAAAACTGGAAAGAAGCTTTTTGAGAAACTGCTCTGTGTTCTGTTAATACATCTCACAGAGTTACATCTTTCCCTTCAAGAAGCCTTTCGCTAAGGCTGTTCTTGTGGAATTGGCAAGGGATATTTGGAAGCCCATAGAGGGTTATGGTGAAAAAGGAAATATCTTCCGTTCAAAACTGGTAAGAAGCTTTCTGAGAAACTGCTCTGTGTTCGGTTAATTCATATCACAGAGTTACATCTTTCCCTTCAAGAAGCCTTTCGCTAAGGCTGTTCTTGTGGAATTGGCACAGGGATATTTGGAAGCCCATAGAGGCTATGGTGAAAAGGAAATATCTTTCGTTTAAAACTGGAAAGAAGCTTTCTGAGAAACTGCTCTGTGTTCTGTTAATTCATCTCACAGAGTTACATCTTTCCCTTCAAGAGGCCTTTCGCTAAGGCTGTTCTTGTGGAATTGGCAAGGGATATTTGGAAGCCCATAGAGGGCTATGGTGAAAAAGGAAATATCTTCCGTTCAAAACTGGAAAGAAGCTTTCTGAGAAACTGCTCTGTGTTCTGTTAATTCATCTCAGAGATATACATCTTTCCCTTCAAGAAGCCTTTCGCTAAGGCTGTTCTTGTGGAATTGGCACAGGGATATTTGGAAGCCTATAGAGGGCTATGGCGAAGAAGGAAATATCTTCCGTTCAAAAGTGGAAAGAAGCTTTCTGAGAAACTGCTCTGTGTTCTGTTAATTCATCACATAGAGTTTCATGTTTCCCTTCAATAAGCCTTTTGCTAAGGCTGTTCTTGTGGAATTGGCAAAGGGATATTTGGAAGCCCATAGAGGGCTATGGTGAAAAAGGAAATATCTTCCGTTCAAAACTGGAAAGAAGCTTTCTGAGAAACTGCTCTGTGTTCTGTTAGTTCATTTCACAGAGTTACATCTTTCCCTTCAAGAAGCCTTTCGCTAAGGCTGTTCTTGTGGAATTGGAAAAGGGATATTTGGAAGCCCATAGAGCGCTATGGTGAAAAAGGAAATACCTTCCGTTCAAAACCAGAAAGAAGCTTTCTGAGAAACTGCTCTGTGTTCTGTTAATTCATCTCACAGAGTTACATCTTTCCTTCAAAGCCTTTCGCTAAGGCTGTTCTTGTGGAATTGGAACAGGATATTTGGAAGCCCATAGAAGGCTATGGTGAAAAGGAAATATCTTCGGTTCAAAACTGGAAAGAAACTTTCTGAGAAACCGCTCTGTGTTCTGTTAATTCATCTCACAGAGTTACATCTTACCCTTCAAAGCCTTTCGCTAAGGCTGTTCTTGTGGAATTGGCAAGTGATATTTGGAAGCCCATAGAGGGCTACGGTGAAAAAGGAAATATCTTCCGTTCAAAACTGGAAAGAAGCTTTCAGAGAAACTGCTCTGTGTTCTGTTACTTCATCTCACAGAGTTACATCTTTCCTTCAAGAAGCCTTTCACTAAGGCTGTTCTTGTGGAATTAGCAAAGTGATATTTGGAAGCCCATAGGGCTATGGTGAAAAAGGAAATATCTTCCTTTCAAAACTGGAAAGAAGCTTTCTGAGAAAGTGCTCTGTGTTCTGTTAATTCATCTCACAGGTTACATCTTTCCTTCAAGAAGCCTTTCGCTAAGGCTGTTCTTGTGGAATTGGCAAAGGGATATTTGGAAGCCCGTGAGGGCTATGGTGAAAAAATATCTTCCGTTCAAAACTGGAAAGAAGCTTTCTGAGAAACTGCTCTGTGTTCCGTTAATTCATCTCACAGAGATACATCTTTCCCTTCAAGAGCCTTTCGCTAAGGCTGTTCTTGTGGAATTGGCACAGGGATATTTGGAAGCCCATAGAGCTATGGTGAAAAAGGAAATATCTTCCGTTCAAAACTGGAAGAAGCTTTCTGAGAAACTGCTCTGTGTTCTGTTAATTCATCTCACAGAGTGACATCTTTCCCTTCAAGAAGCCTTTCGCTAAGGCTGTTCTTGTGGAATTGGCAAAGGATATTTGGAAGCCCATGAGGGCTATGGTGAAAAAGGAAATATCTTCCGTTCAAAACTGGAAAGAAGCTTTCTGAGAAACTGCTCTGTGTTCGGTTAATTCATCTCACAGAGTTACATCTTTCCTTCAAAAGCCTTTCGCTAAGGCTGTTCTTGTGGAATTAGCACAGGGATATTTGGAAGCCCATAGAGGGCTATGGTGAAAAAATATCTTCCGTTCAAAACTGGAAAGAAGCTTTCTGAGAAACTGCTCTGTGTTCTGTTAATTCATCTCACAGGTTACATCTTTCCTTCAAAAGCCTTTCGCTAAGGCTGTTCTTGTGGAATTGGCAAAGGATATTTGGAAGCCCATAGAGGGCTATGGTGAAAAAGGAAATATCTTCCGTTCAAAATTGGAAAGAAGCTTTCTGAGAAACTGCTCTGTGTTCTGTTAATTCATCTCACAGAGTTACATCTTTCCTTCAAGAAGCCTTTCGCTAAGGCTGTTCTTGTGGAATTGGCAAAGTGATATTTGGAAGCCCATAGAGGGCTATGGTGAAAAAGGAAATATCTTCCGTTCAAAACCGGAAAGAAGCTTTGTGAGAAACTACTCTGTGTTCTGTTAATTCATCTCACAGAGTTACATCTTTCCCTTCAAGAAGCCTTTCGCTAAGGCAGTTCTTGTGGAATTGGCAAAGGGATATTTGGAAGCCCTTAGAGGGCTATGGTGAAAAAGGAAATACCTTCTGTTCAAAACTGGAAGGAAGCTTTCTGAGAAACTGCTCTGTGTTCTGTTAATTCATCTCACAGAGTTATATCTTTCCCTTCAAGAAGCCTTTCGCTAAGGCTGTTCTTGTGGAATGGGCACAGGGATATTTGGAAGCCCATAGAGGGCTATGGTGAAAAAGGAAATATCTTCCTTTCAAAACTGGAAAGAATCTTTCTGAGAAACTGCTCTGTGTTCTGTTAATTCATCTCACAGGTTACATCTTTCCTTCAGGAAGCCTTTCGCTAAGGCTGTTCTTGTGGAATTAGCAAAGGATATTTGGAAGCCATAGAGGGCTATGGTGAAAAAGAAATATCTTACTTTGAAAACTGGAAAGAAGCTTTTGAGAAACTGCTCTGTGTTCTGTTAATACATCTCACAGAGTTACATCTTTCCCTTCAAGAAGCCTTTCGCTAAGGCTGTTCTTGTGGAATTGGCAAAGTGATATTTGGAAGCCCATTGAGGGCTATGGTGAAAAAGGAAATATCTTCCGTTCAAAACTGGAAAGAAGCTTTCTGAGAAACTGCTCTGTGTTCTGTTAATTCATCTCACAGAGTTACATCTTTCCTTCAAGAAGCCTTTCGCTAAGGCTGTTCTTGTGGAATTGGCAAAGGATATTTGGAAGCCCATACAGGGCTATGGTGAAAAAGGAAATATCTTCCGTTCAAAACTGGAAGAAGCTTTCTGAGAAACTGCTCTGTGTTCTGTTAATTCATCTCACAGAGTTACATCTTTCCCTTCAAGAAGCCTTTCCTAAGGCAGTTCTTTTGGAATTGGCAAAGGATATTTGGAAGCCCAGAGAGGGCTATGGTGAAAAATATCTTCCGTTCAAAACTGGAAGAAGCTTTCTGAGAAACTGCTCTGTGTTCTGTTAATTCATCTCACAGTGTTACATCTTTCCTTCAAAGCCTTTCGCTAAGGCTGTTCTTCTGGAATTGGCAAAGTAATATTTGGAAGCCCATAGAGGGCTATGGTGAAAAAGGAACTATCTTCCGTTCAAAACTGGAAAGAAGCTTTCTGAGAAAGTGCTCCCTGTTCTGTTAATTCGTCTCACAGAGTTACATCTTACCCTTCAAGAAGCCTTTCGCTAAGGCTGTTCTTGTGGAATTGGCACAGGGATATTTAGAACCCCATAAAGGGCTATGGTGAAAAAGGAAGTATCTTCCGTTCAAAACTGGAAAGAAGCATTCTGAGAAACTGCTCTGTGTTCTGTTAATTCATCTCACAGAGTTACATCTTTCCGTTCAGGAAGCCTTTCGCTAAGGCTGTTCATGTGGAACTGGCAAAGTGATATTTGGAAGCCCATAGAGGGCTATGGTGAAAAAGGAACTATCTTCCGTTCAAAACTAGAAAGAAGCTTTCTGAGAAACTGCTCTGTGTTCTGTTAATTCATCTCGCAGAGTTACATCTTTCCCTTCAAGAAGCCTTTCGCTAAGGCTGTTCTTGTGGAATTGGCAAAGAGATATTTGGAAGCCCATAGAGGGCTATGGTGATAAAGGAAATATCTTCCATTCAAAACTAGAAAGAAGCATTCTGAGAAACTGCACTGTGTTCTGTTAATTCATCTCACAGAGTTACATCTTTCCTTCAAAGCCTTTTGCTAAGGCTGTTCTTGTGGAATTGGCAAATTGATATTTGGAAGCCCTTAGAGGGCTATGGTGAAAAATATCTTCCGTTCAAAACTGGAAGGAAGCTTTCTGAGAAACTGCTCTGTGTTCTGTTAATTCATCTCACAGAGTTACATCTTTCCTTCAAGAAGCCTTTCGCTAAGACTGTTCTTGTGGAATTGGCAAAGTGATATTTGGAAGCCCATAGAGGGCTATGGTGATAAAGGAAATATCTTCCATTCAAAACTAGAAAGAAGCATTCTGAGAAACTGCACTGTGTTCTGTTAATTCATCTCACAGAGTTACATCTTTCCCTTCAAGAAGCCTTTTGCTAAGGCTGTTCTTGTGGAATTGGCAAATTGATATTTGGAAGCCCTTAGAGGGCTATGGTGAAAAAGGAAATATCTTCCGTTCAAAACTGGAAGGAAGCTTTCTGAGAAACTGCTCTGTGTTCTGTTAATTCATCTCACAGAGTTACATCTTTCCCTTCAAGAAGCCTTTCGCTAAGACTGTTCTTGTGGAATTGGCAAAGTGATATTTGGAAGCCCATAGAGGGCTATGGTGAAAAAGGAAATATCTTCCGTTCAAAACTGGAAAGAAGCTTTCTGAGAAACTGCTCTGTGTTCTGTTAATTCACCTCACAGAGTTACATCTTTCCCTTCAAGAAGCCTTTCGATAAGGCTGTTCTTGTGGAATTCGCACAGGGATATTTGGAAGCCCATAGAGGGCTATGTTGAAAAAGGAAATACCTTCCGTTCAAAATTGGAAAGAAGCATTCTGAGAAACTGCTCTGTGTTCTGTTAATTCATCTCACAGAGTTACATCTTTCCCTTCAAGAAGCCTTTCGCTAAGGCTGTTCTTGTGGAATTAGCACAGGGATATTTGGAAGCCCATAGAGGGCTATGGTGAAAAAGGAAATATCTTCCGTTCAAAACTGGAAAGAAGCTTTCTGAGAAACTGCTCTGTGTTCTGTTAATTCATCTCACAGAGTTACATCTTTCCCTTCAAGAAGCCTTTCGCTAAGGCTGTACTTGTGGAATTGGCAAAGAGATATTTGGAAGCCCATAGAGGGATATGGTGATAAAGGAAATATCTTCCGTTCAAAACTACAAAGAAGCTTTCTGCGAAACTGCTCTGTGTTCTGTTAATTCATCTCACAGAGTTACATCTTCCCTTCAAGAAGCCTTTCGATAAGGCTGTTCTTGTGGAATTAGCACAGGGATATTTGGAAGCCCATAGAGGGCTATGTTGAAAAAGGAAATACCTTCCGTTCAAAATTGGAAAGAAGCATTCTGAGAAACTGCTCTGTGTTCTGTTAATTCATCTCACAGGTTACATCTTTCCCTTCAAGAAGCCTTTCGCTAAGGCTGTTCTTGTGGAATTGGCACAGGATATTTGGAAGCCCATAGAGGGCTATGGTGAAAAAAAATATCTTCCGTTCAAAACTGGAAAGAAGCTTTCTGAGAAACTGCTCTGTGTTCTGTTAATTCATCTCACAGAGTTACATCTTTCCTTCAAAGCCTTTCGCTAAGGCTGTTCTTGTGGAATTGGCAAAGAGATATTTGGAAGCCCATAGAGGGCTATGGTGATAAAGGAAATATCTTCCGTTCAAAACTAGAAAGAAGCATTCTGAGAAACTGCACTGTGTTCTGTTAATTCATCTCACAGAGTTACATCTTTCCCTTCAAGAAGCCTTTCGCTAAGGCTGTTCTTGTGGAATTGGCAAAGTGATATTTGGAAGCCCTTAGAGGGCTATGGTGAAAAAGGAAATATCTTCCGTTCAAAACTGGAAGGAAGCTTTCTGAGAAACTGCTCTGTGTTCTGTTAATTCATCTCACAGAGTTACATCTTTCCCTTCAAGAAGCCTTTCGCTAAGGCTGTTCTTGTGGAATTGGCAAAGTGATATTTGGAAGCCCATAGAGGGCTATGGTGAAAAAGGAAATATCTTCCGTTCAAAACTGGAAAGAAGCTTTCTGAGAAACTGCTCTGTGTTCTGTTAATTCATCTCACAGAGTTACATCTTTCCCTTCAAGAAGCCTTTCGATAAGGCTGTTCTTGTGGAATTGGCAGGGATATTTGGAAGCCCATAGAGGGCTATGTTGAAAAAGGAAATACCTTCCGTTCAAAATTGGAAAGAAGCATTCTGAGAAACTGCTCTGTGTTCTGTTAATTCATCTCACAGGTTACATCTTTCCCTTCAAGAAGCCTTTCTCTAAGGCTGTTCTTGTGGAATTGGCACAGGATATTTGGAAGCCCATAGAGGGCTATGGTGAAAAAGGAAATATCTTCCGTTCAAAACTGGAAGAAGCTTTCTGAAACTGCTCTGTGTTCTGTTAATTCATCTCACAGAGTTACATCTTTCCCTTCAAGAAGCCTTTCGCTAAGGCTGTTCTTGTGGAATTGGCAAAGAGATATTTGGAAGCCCATAGAGGGATATGGTGATAAAGGAAATATCTTCCGTTCAAAACTGGAAAGAAGCTTTCTGAAACTGCTCTGTGTTCTGTTAATTCATCTCACAGAGTTACATCTTTCCCTTCAAGAAGCCTTTCGCTAAGGCTGTTCTTGTGGAATTGGCAGGGATATTTGGAAGCCCATAGAGGCTATGGTGAAAAAGGAAATATCTTCCGTTCAAAACTGGAAGAAGCTTTCTGAGAAACTGCTCTTTGTTCTGTTAATTCATCTCACAGGTTACATCTTTCCCTTCAACAAGCCTTTCGCTAAGGCTGTTCTTGTGGAATTGACACAGGGATATTTGGAAGCCCATAGAGGGCTATGGTGAAAAATATCTTCCGTTCAAAACTGGAAGAAGCTTTCTGAGAAACTGCTCTGTGTTCTGTTAATTCATCTCAGAGTTACATCTTTCCTTCAAAGCCTTTCGCTAAGGCTGTTCTTGTGGAATTAGCAAAGTGATATTTGGAAGCCCATAGGGCTATGGTGAAAAATATCTTCCTTTCAAAACTGGAAAGAAGCTTTCTGAGAAACTGCTCTGTGTTCTGTTAATTCACCTCACAGAGTTACATCTTTCCTTCAAAGCCTTTCGCTAAGGCTGTTCTTGTATAATTGGCAAAGTGATATTTGAAGCCCATAGAGGCTATGGTGAAAAATATCTTCCGTTCAAAACTGGAAAGAAGCTTTCTGAGAAACTGCTCTGTGTTCTGTTAATTCACCTCACAGAGTTACATCTTTCCCTTCAAGAAGCCTTTCGCTAAGGCTGTTCTTGTATAATTGGCAAAGTGATATTTCGAAGCCCATAGAGGGCTATGGTGAAAAAGGAAATATCTTCCGTTCAAAACTGGAAAGAAGCTTTCTGAGAAACTGCTCTGTGTTGTGTTAATTCATCTCACACAGTTACATCTTTCCCTTCAAGAAGCCTTTCGCTAAGGCTGTTCTTGTGGAATTGGCAAAGTGATATTTGGAAGCCCATAGAGGGCTATGGTGAAAAAGGAAATATCTTCCGTTCAAAACTGGAAAGAAGCGTTCTGAGAAACTGCTCTGTGTTCTCTTAATTCATCTCAGAGAGATAAATCTTGCCCTTCAGGAAGCCTTTCGCTAAGGCTGTTCTTGTGGAATTGGCAAAGTGATATTTGGAAGCCCATAGAGGGCTATGGTGAAGAAGGAAATACTTCCGTTCGAAACTGGAAAGAAGCTTTCTGAGAAACTGCTCTGTGTTCTGTTAATTCATCTCACAGAGTTACATCTTTCCCTTCAGGAAGCCTTTCGCTAAGGCTGTTCTTGTGGAATTGGCAAAGGGATATTTGGAAACCCATAGAGGGATTAGGTGAAAAAGGAAATATCTTCCTTTGAAAACTGGAAAGAAACTTTCTGAGAAACTGCTCTGTGTTCTGTTAATTCATCTCACAGAGTTACATCTTTCCCTTCAAGAAGCCTTTCGCTAAGGCTGTTCTTGTGGAAGTGGCAAAGTGATATTTGGAAGCCCATAAAGGGCTATGGTGAAAAAGGAAATATCTTCCGTTCAAAACTGGAAAGAAGCTTTCTGAGAAACTGCTCTGTGTTCTGTTAATTCATCTCACAGAGTTACATCTTTCCCTTCAAGAAGCCTTTCGCTAAGGCTGTTCTTGCGGAATTGGCACAGGGATATTTGGAAGCCCCTAGAGGGCTATGGTGAAAAAGGAAATACCTTCCGTTCAAAATTGGAAAGAAGCTTTATGAGAAACTTCTCTGTGTTCCGTTAATTCATCTCACAGAGTTACATCTTTCCCTTCAAGAAGCCTTTCGCTATGGCTGTTCTTGTGGAATTGGCAAAGAGATATTTGGAAGCCCATAGAGGGCTATGGTGATAAAGGAAATATCTTCCGTTCAAAACTACAAAGAAGCTTTCTGCGAAACTGCTCTGTGTTCTGTTAATTCATCTCACAGAGTTACATCTTCCCCTTCAAGAAGCCTTTCGCTAAGGCTGTTCTTGTGGAATTGGCAAAGGATATTTGGAAGCCCAGAGAGGGCTATGGTGAAAAAGGAAATATCTTCCGTTCAAAACCGGAAAGAAGCTTTCTGAGAAACTGCTCTGTGTTCTGTTAATTCATCTCACAGAGTTACATCTTTCCCTTCAACAAGCCTTTCGCTAAGGCTGTTCTTGTGGAATTGGCACAGGGATATTTGGAAGCCCATAGAGGGCTATGGTGAAAAAGGAAATATCTTCCGTTCAAAACTGGAAAGAAGCTTTCTGAGAAACTGCTCTGTGTTCTGTTAATTCATCTGACAGAGTTACATCTTTCCCTTCAAGAAGCCTTTCTCTAAGGCTGTTCTTGTGGAATTGGCAAAGTGATATTTGGAAGCCCTTAGAGGGCTATGGTGAAAAAGGAAATATCTTCCTTTCAAAACTGGAAAGAAGCTTTCTGAGAAACTGCTCTGTGTTCTGTTAATTCACCTCACAGAGTTACATCTTTCCCTTCAAGAAGCCTTTCGCTAAGGCTGTTCTTGTATAATTGGCAAAGTGATATTTCGAAGCCCATAGAGGGCTATGGTGATAAAGGAAATATCTTCCGTTCAAACTGGAAAGAAGCTTTCTGAGAAACTGCTCTGTGTTCTGTTAATTCATCTCACACAGTTACATCTTTCACTTCAAGAAGCCTTTCGCTAAGGCTGTTCTTGTGGAATTGGCAAAGTGATATTTGGAAGCCCATAGAGGGCTATGGTGAAAAAGGAAATATCTTCCGTTCAAAACTGGAAAGAAGCGTTCTGAGAAACTGCTCTGTGTTCTCTTAATTCATCTCAGAGAGATAAATCTTGCCCTTCAGGAAGCCTTTCGCTAAGGCTGTTCTTGTGGAATTGGCAAAGTGATATTTGGAAGCCCATAGAGGGCTATGGTGAAGAAGGAAATATCTTCCGTTCAAAACTGGAAAGAAGCTTTCTGAGAAACTGCTCTGTGTTCTGTTAATTCATCTCACAGAGTTACATCTTTCCCTTCAGGAAGCCTTTCGCTAAGGCTGTTCTTGTGGAATTGGCAAAGGGATATTTGGAAACCCATAGAGGGCTATGGTGAAAAAGGAAATATCTTCCTTTGAAAACTGGAAAGAAACTTTCTGAGAAACTGCTCTGTGTTCTGTTAATTCATCTCACAGAGTTACATCTTTCCCTTCAAGAAGCCTTTCGCTAAGGCTGTTCTTGTGGAATTGGCAAAGTGATATTTGGAAGCCCATAGAGGGCTATGGTGAAAAAGGAAATATCTTCCGTTCAAAACTGGAAAGAAGCTTTCTGAGAAACTGCTCTGTGTTCTGTTAATTCATCTCACAGAGTTACATCTTTCCCTTCAAGAAGCCTTTCGCTAAGGCTGTTCTTGTGGAATTGGCACAGGGATATTTGGAAGCCCTAGAGGGCCATGGTGAAAAAGGAAATATCTTCCGTTCAAAACTGGAAAGAAGCTTTCTGAGAAACTGCTCTGTGTTCTGTTAATTCATCTCACAGAGTTACATCTTTCCCTTCAAGAAGCCTTTCGCTAAGGCTGTTCTTGTGGAATTGGCAAAGAGATATTTGGAAGCCCATAGAGGGCTATGGTGATAAAGGAAATATCTTCCGTTCAAAACTACAAAGAAGCTTTCTGCGAAACTGCTCTGTGTTCTGTTAATTCATCTCACAGAGTTACATCTTCCCCTTCAAGAAGCCTTTCGCTAAGGCTGTTCTTGTGGAATTGGCAAAGGGATATTTGGAAGCCCAGAGAGGGCTATGGTGAAAAAGGAAATATCTTCCGTTCAAAACCGGAAAGAAGCTTTCTGAGAAACTGCTCTGTGTTCTGTTAATTCATCTCACAGAGTTACATCTTTCCCTTCAACAAGCCTTTCGCTAAGGCTGTTCCTGTGGAATTGGCACAGGGATATTTGGAAGCCCATAGAGGGCTATGGTGAAAAAGGAAATATCTTCCGTTCAAAACTGGAAAGAAGCTTTCTGAGAAACTGCTCTGTGTTCTGTTAATTCATCTGACAGAGTTACATCTTTCCCTTCAAGAAGCCTTTCTCTAAGGCTGTTCTTGTGGAATTGGCAAAGTGATATTTGGAAGCCCTTAGAGGGCTATGGTGAAAAAGGAAATATCTTCCTTTCAAAACTGGAAAGAATCTTTCTGAGAAACTGCTCTGTGTTCTGTTAATTCACCTCACAGAGTTACATCTTTCCCTTCAAGAAGCCTTTCGCTAAGGCTGTTCTTGTATAATTGGCAAAGTGATATTTCGAAGCCCATAGAGGGCTATGGTGATAAAGGAAATATCTTCCGTTCAAACTGGAAAGAAGCTTTCTGAGAAACTGCTCTGTGTTCTGTTAATTCATCTCACACAGTTACATCTTTCACTTCAAGAAGCCTTTCGCTAAGGCTGTTCTTGTGGAATTGGCAAAGTAATATTTGGAAGCCCATAGAGGGCTATGGTGAAAAAGGAAATATCTTCCGTTCAAAACTGGAAAGAAGCTTTCTGAGAAACTGCTCTGTGTTCTCTTAATTCATCTCAGAGAGATAAATCTTGCCCTTCAGGAAGCCTTTCGCTAAGGCTGTTCTTGTGGAATTGGCAAAGTGATATTTGGAAGCCCATAGAGGGCTATGGTGAAGAAGGAAATATCTTCCGTTCAAAACTGGAAAGAAGCTTTCTGAGAAACTGCTCTGTGTTCTGTTAATTCATCTCACAGAGTTACATCTTTCCCTTCAGGAAGCCTTTCGCTAAGGCTGTTCTTGTGGAATTGGCAAAGGGATATTTGGAAACCCATAGAGGGAGTAGGTGAAAAAGGAAATATCTTCCTTTGAAAACTGGAAAGAAACTTTCTGAGAAACTGCTCTGTGTTCTGTTAATTCATCTCACAGAGTTACATCTTTCCCTTCAAGAAGCCTTTCGCTAAGTCTGTTCTTGTGGAATTGGCAAAGTGATATTTGGAAGCCCATAAAGGGCTATGGTGAAAAAGGAAATATCTTCCGTTCAAAACTGGAAAGAAGCTTTCTGAGAAACTGCTCTGTGTTCTGTTAATTCATCTCACAGAGTTACATCTTTCCCTTCAAGAAGCCTTTCGCTAAGGCTGTTCTTGCGGAATTGGCACAGGGATATTTGGAAGCCCCTAGAGGGCTATGGTGAAAAAGGAAATACCTTCCGTTCAAAATTGGAAAGAAGCTTTCTGAGAAACTTCTCTGTGTTCCGTTAATTCATCTCACAGAGTTACATCTTTCCCTTCAAGAAGCCTTTCGCTAAGGCTGTTCTTGTGGAATTGGCACAGGGATATTTGGAAGCCCATAGAGGGCTATGGTGAAAAAGGAAATATCTTCCGTTCAAAACTGGAAAGAAGATTTCTCAGAAACTGCTCTGTGTTCTGTTAATTCATCTCACAGAGTTACATCTTTCCATCCATGAAGCCTTTCGCTAAGGCTGTTCTTGTGGAATTGGCAAAGGGATATTTGGAAGCCCATAGAGGGCTATGGTGAAAAAGGAAATATCTTCCGTTCAAAACTGGAAAGAAGCTTTCTGAGAAACTGCTCTGTGTTCTGTTAATTCATCTCACAGAGTTACATCTTTCCTTCAAGAAGCCTTTCGCTAAGGCTGTTCTTGTGGAATTGGAAAAGGGATATTTGGAAGCCCATAGAGCGCTATGGTGAAAAAGGAAATACCTTCCGTTCAAAACCAGAAAGAAGCTTTCTGAGAAACTGCTCTGTGTTCTGTTAATTCATCTCACAGAGTTACATCTTTCCATCCATGAAGCCTTTCGCTAAGGCTGTTCTTGTGGAATTGGCAAAGTGATATTTGGAAGCCCATAGAGGGCTACGGTGAAAAGGAAATATCTTCCGTTCAAAACTGGAAAGAAGCTTTCTGAGAAAGTGCTCTGTGTTCTGTTAATTCATCTCACAGAGTTACATCTTTCCTTCAAGAAGCCTTTCGCTAAGGCTGTTCTTGTGGAATTGGCAAAGGATATTTGGAAGCCCATAGAGGGCTATGGTGAAAAGGAAATATCTTCCGTTCAAAACTGGAAAGAAGCTTTCTGAGAAACTGCTCTGTGTTCTGTTAATTCATCTCACAGAGTTACATCTTTCCTTCAAGAAGCCTTTCGCTATGGCTGTTCTTGTGGAATTGGCAAAGGATATTTGGAAGCCCAGAGGGCTATGGTGAAAAGGAAATATCTTCCGCTCAAAACTGGAAAGAAGCTTTCTGAGAAACTGCTCTGTGTTCTGTTAATTCATCTCACAGAGTTACATCTTTCCTTCAAGAAGCCTTTCGCTAAGGCAGTTCTTTTGGAATTGGCAAAGGATATTTGGAAGCCCAGAGGGCTATGGTGAAAAAGGAAATATCTTCCGTTCAAAACTGGAAAGAAGCTTTCTGAGAAACTGCTCTGTGTTCTGTTAATTCATCTCACAGTGTTACATCTTTCCCTTCAAAGCCTTTCTCTAAGGCTGTTCTTCTGGAATTGGCAAAGAGATATTTGGAAGCCCATAGAGGGCTATGGTAAAAAGGAAATATCTTCCGCTCAAAACTGGAAAGAAGCTTGAGAAACTGCTCTGTTCTGTTAATTCATCTCACAGAGTTACATCTTTCCCTTCAAGAAGCCTTTCCTAAGGCTGTTCTTGTGGAATTGGCACAGGATATTTGGAAGCCCATAGAGGGCTATGGTGAAAAAGGAAATATCTTCCGCTTCAAAACTGGAAAGAAGCTTGAGAAACTGCTCTGTGTTCTGTTAATTCATCTCACAGAGTTACATCTTTCCTTCAAGAAGCCTTTCGCTAAGGCTGTTCTTGTGAATTGGCAAAGTGATATTTGGAAGCCCATAGAGGGCTATGGTGAAAAAGGAACTATCTTCCGTTCAAAACTAGAAAGAAGCTTGAGAAACTGCTCTATGTTCTGTTAATTCATCTCGCAGAGTTACATCTTTCCCTTCAAGAAGCCTTCGCTAAGGCTGTTCTTGTGGAATTGGCAAAGAGATATTTGGAAGCCCATAGAGGGCTATGGTGATAAAGGAAATATCTTCCGTTCAAAACTAGAAAGAAGCATTCTGAGAAACTGCACTGTGTTCTGTTAATTCATCTCACAGAGTTACATCTTTCCTTCAAGAAGCCTTTTGCTAAGGCTGTTCTTGTGGAATTGGCAAGTGATATTTGGAAGCCCTTAGAGGGCTATGGTGAAAAGGAAATATCTTCCGTTCAAAACTGGAAGAAGCTTTCTGAAACTGCTCTGTGTTCTGTTAATTCATCTCACAGAGTTACATCTTTCCTTCAAGAAGCCTTTGGCTCAGGCTGTTCTTGTGGAATTGTCAAAGGATATTTGGAAGCCCATAGAGGGCTATGGTGAAAAAAATATCTTCCGTTCAAAACTGGAAAAAGCTTTCTGAGAAACTGCTCTGTGTTCTGTTAATTCATCTCACAGAGTTACATCTTTCCCTTCAAAGCCTTTCGCTAAGGCTGTTCTTGTGGAATTAGCACAGGGATATTTGGAAGCCCATAGAGGGCTATGGTGAAAAGGAAATATCTTCCGTTCAAAACTGGAAAAAGCTTTCTGAGAAACTGCTCTGTGTTCTGTTAATTCATCTCACAGAGTTACATCTTTCCCTTCAAGAAGCCTTTCGCTAAGGCTGTTCTTGTGGAATTGGCAAGTGATATTTGGAAGCCCGTGAGGGCTATGGTGAAAAGGAAATATCTTCCGTTCAAAACTGGAAAAAGCTTTCTGAAACTGCTCTGTGTTCTGTTAATTCATCTCACAGAGTTACATCTTTCCCTTCAAGAAGCCTTTCGCTAAGGCTGTTCTTGTGGAATTGGCAAGTGATATTTGGAAGCCCATAGAGGGCTATGGTGAAAAGGAAATATCTTCCGTTCAAAACTGGAAAAAGCTTTCTGAGAAACTGCTCTGTGTTCTGTTAATTCATCTCACAGGTGACATCTTTCCTTCAAGAAGCCTTTCGCTAAGGCTGTTCTTGTGGAATTGGCAAGGATATTTGGAAGCCCGTGAGGGCTATGGTGAAAAGGAAATATCTTCCGTTCAAAACTGGAAGAAGCTTTCTGAGAAACTGCTCTGTGTTCTGTTAATTCATCTCACAGAGTTACATCTTTCCCTTCAAGAAGCCTTTCGCTAAGGCTGTTCTTGTGGAATTGGCAAAGGATATTTGGAAGCCCATAGAGGGCTATGGTGAAAAGGAAATATCTTCCGCTTCAAAACTGGAAAGAAGCTTTCTGAGAAACTGCACTGTGTTCTGTTAATTCATCTCACAGAGTTACATCTTTCCTTCAAGAGCCTTTTGCTAAGGCTGTTCTTGTGGAATTGGCAAAGGGATATTTGGAAGCCCATAGGGCTATGGTGAAAAAGGAAATATCTTCCGTTCAAAACTGGAAGGAAGCTTTCTGAGAAACTGCTCTGTGTTCTGTTAATTCATCTCACAGAGTTATATCTTTCCCTTCAAGAAGCCTTTTGCAAAGGCTGTTCTTGTGGAGTTGGCACAGGGATATTTGGAAGCCCATAGAGGGCTATGGTGAAAAAGGAAATATCTTCCGTTCAAAACTGGAAAGAATCTTTCTGAGAAACTGCTCTGTGTTCTGTTAATTCATCTCACAGAGTTACATCTTTCCCTTCAGGAAGCCTTTCGCTAAGGCTGTTCTTGTGGAATTGGCAAAGGGATATTTGGAAGCACATAGTGGGCTATGGTGAAAAAGGAAATATCTTACTTTGAAAACTGGAAAGAAGCTTTTTGAGAAACTGCTCTGTGTTCTGTTAATACATCTCACAGAGTTACATCTTTCCCTTCAAGAAGCCTTTCGCTAATGCTGTTCTTGTGGAATTGGCAAAGTGATATTTGGAAGCCCATTGAGGGCTATGGTGAAAAAGGAAATATCTTCCGTTCAAAACTGGAAAGACGCTTTCTGGGAAACTGCTCTGTGTTCTGTTAATTCATCTCACAGAGTTACATCTTTCCCTTCAAGAAGCCTTTCGCTATGGCTGTTGTTGTGGAATTGGCAAAGGGATATTTGGAAGCCCATACAGGGCTATGGTGAAAAAGGAAATATCTTCCGTTAAAAACTGGAAAGAAGCTTTCTGAGAAACTGCTCTGTGTTCTGTTAATTCATCTCACAGAGTTACATCGTTCCCTTCAAGAAGCCTTTCGCTAAGGCAGTTCTTTTGGAATTGGCAAGGATATTTGGAAGCCCAGAGGGCTATGGTGAAAAAGGAAATATCTTCCGTTCAAAACTGGAAAGAAGCTTTCTGAGAAACTGCTCTGTGTTCTGTTAATTCATCTCACAGTGTTACATCTTTCCCTTCAAGAAGCCTTTCGCTAAGGCTGTTCTTCTGGAATTGGCAAAGTAATATTTGGAAGCCCATAGAGGGCTATGGTGAAAAAGGAACTATCTTCCGTTCAAAACTGGAAAGAAGCTTTCTGAGAAAGTGCTCCCTGTTCTGTTAATTCGTCTCACAGAGTTACATCTTACCCTTCAAGAAGCCTTTCGCTAAGGCTGTTCTTGTGGAATTGGCACAGGGATATTTGGAAGCCCATACAGGGCTATGGTGAAAAAGTATCTTCCGTTCAAAACTGGAAGAAGCTTTCTGAGAAACTGCTCTGTGTTCTGTTAATTCATCTCACAGAGTTACATCTTTCCGTTCAGGAAGCCTTTCGCTAAGGCTGTTCATGTGGAACTGGCAAAGTGATATTTGGAAGCCCATAGATTGCTATGGTGAAAAAGGAACTATCTTCCGTTCAAAACTGGAAAAAGCTTTCTGAGAAACTGCTCTATGTTCTGTTAATTCATCTCAGAGTTACATCTTTCCCTTCAAGAAGCCTTTCGCTAAGGCTGTTCTTGTGGAATTGGCAAAGAGATATTTGGAAGCCCATAGAGGGCTATGGTGATAAAGGAAATATCTTCCGTTCAAAACTAGAAAGAAGCATTCTGAGAAACTGCACTGTGTTCTGTTAATTCATCTCACAGAGTTACATCTTTCCCTTCAAGAAGCCTTTTGCTAAGGCTGTTCTTGTGGAATTGGCAAAGTGATATTTGGAAGCCCATAGAGGGCTATGGTGAAAAAGGAAATATCTTCCGTTCAAAACTGGAAGGAAGCTTTCTGAGAAACTGCTCTGTGTTCTGTTAATTCATCTCACAGAGTTACATCTTTCCTTCAAGCCTTTCGCTAAGGCTGTTCTTGTGGAATTGTCAAAGGATATTTGGAAGCCCATAGAGGGCTATGGTGAAAAAGGAAATATCTTCCGTTCAAAACTGGAAAGAAGCTTTCTGAGAAACTGCTCTGTGTTCTGTTAATTCATCTCACAGAGTTACATCTTTCCCTTCAAGAAGCCTTTCGCTAAGGCTGTTCTTGTGGAATTGGCACAGGGATATTTGGAAGCCCATAGAGGGCTATGGTGAAGAAGGAAATATCTTCCGTTCAAAACTGGAAAGAAGCTTTCTGAGAAACTGCTCTGTGTTCTGTTAATTCATCTCACAGAGTTACATCTTTCCTTCAGGAAGCCTTTCGCTAAGGCTGTTCTTGTGGAATTGGCAAAGGGATATTTGGAAGCCCATAGGGCTATGGTGAAAAAGGAAATATCTTCCGTTCAAAACTGGAAAGAAGCTTTCTGAGAAACTGCTCTGTGTTCTGTTAATTCATCTCACAGAGTTACATCTTTCCCTTCAAGAAGCCTTTCGCTAAGGCTGTTCTTGTGGAATTGGCAAAGTGACATTTGGAAGCCCATAGAGGGCTATGGTGAAAAAGGAAATATCTTCCGTTCAAAACTGGAAGAAGCTTTCTGAGAAACTGCTCTGTGTTCTGTTAATTCATCTCACAGAGTTACATCTTTCCTTCAGAAGCCTTTCGCTAAGGCTGTTCTTGTGGAATTGGCAAGGATATTTGGAAGCCCATAGAGGGCTATGGTGAAAAAGGAATATCTTCCGTTCAAAACTGGAAAGAAGCTTTCTGAGAAACTGCTCTGTGTTCTGTTAATTCATCTCACAGAGTTACATCTTTCCCTTCAAGAAGCCTTTCGCTAAGGCTGTTCTTGTGGAATTGGCAAAGGGATATTTGAAGCCCATAGAGGGCTATGGTGAAAAAGGAAATATCTTCCGTTCAAAACTGGAAAGAAGCTTTCTGAGAAACTGCTCTGTGTTCTGTTAATTCATCTCACAGAGTTACATCTTTCCTTCAGGAAGCCTTTCGCTAAGGCTGTTCTTGTGGAATTGGCAAAGTGATATTTGGAAGCCCATAGAGGCTATGGTGAAAAAGGAACTATCTTCCGTTCAAAACTGGAAGAAGCTTTCTGAGAAACTGCTCTGTGTTCTGTTAATTCATCTCACAGAGTTACATCTTTCCTTCAAAAGCCTTTCTAAGGCTGTTCTTGTGGAATTAGCACAGGGATATTTGGAAGCCCATAGAGGGCTATGGTGAAAAAGGAAATATCTTCCGTTCAAAACTGGAAAGAAGCATTCTGAGAAACTGCTCTGTGTTCTGTTAATTCATCTCACAGAGTTACATCTTTCCTTCAAGAAGCCTTTTGCTAAGGCTGTTCTTGTGGAATTGGCAAAGTGATATTTGGAAGCCCTTAGAGGCTATGGTGAAAAGGAAATATCTTCCGTTCAAAACTGGAAGAAGCTTTCTGAGAAACTGCTCTGTGTTCTGTTAATTCATCTCACAGAGTTACATCTTTCCTTCAAGAAGCCTTTCGCTAAGGCTGTTCTTGTGGAATTGTCAAAGGATATTTGGAAGCCCATAGGGCTATGGTGAAAAAGGAAATATCTTCCGTTCAAAACTGGAAGAAGCTTTCTGAGAAACTGCTCTGTGTTCTGTTAATTCATCTCACAGAGTTACATCTTTCCTTCAAAGCCTTTCGCTAAGGCTGTTCTTGTGGAATTGGCAAGGATATTTGGAAGCCCATAGAGGGCTATGGTGAAAAAGGAAATATCTTCCGTTCAAAACTGGAAGAAGCTTTCTGAGAAACTGCTCTGTGTTCTGTTAATTCATCTCACAGAGTTACATCTTTCCTTCAAGAAGCCTTTCGCTAAGGCTGTTCTTGTGGAATTGGCAAAGGATATTTGGAAGCCCATGAGGGCTATGGTGAAAAGGAAATATCTTCCGTTCAAAACTGGAAAGAAGCTTTCTGAGAAACTGCTCTGTGTTCTGTTAATTCATCTCACAGAGTTACATCTTTCCCTTCAAAAGCCTTTCGCTAAGGCTGTTCTTGTGGAATTGGCAAAGTAATATTTGGAAGCCCATAGAGGGCTATGGTGAAAAGGAAATATCTTCCGTTCAAAACTGGAAAGAATCTTTCTGAGAAACTGCTCTGTGTTCTGTTAATTCATCTCACAGAGTTACATCTTTCCTTCAAGAAGCCTTTCGCTAAGGCTGTTCTTGTGGAATTGGCAAGGATATTTGGAAGCCCATAGAGGGCTATGGTGAAAAAGGAAATATCTTCCGTTCAAAACTGGAAAGAAGCTTTCTGAGAAACTGCTCTGTGTTCTGTTAATTCATCTCACAGAGTTACATCTTTCCTTCAGGAAGCCTTTCGCTAAGGCTGTTCTTGTGGAATTGGCAAAGTGATATTTGGAAGCCCATGAGGGCTATGGTGAAAAAGGAAATATCTTCCGTTCAAAACTGGAAAGAAGCTTTCTGAGAAACTGCTCTGTGTTCTGTTAATTCATCTCACAGAGTTACATCTTTCCTTCAAGAGCCTTTCGCTAAGGCTGTTCTTGTGGAATTGGCAAAGGGATATTTGGAAGCCCATAGAGGGCTATGGTGAAAAAGGAAATATCTTCCGTTCAAAACTGGAAAGAAGCTTTCTGAGAAACTGCTCTGTGTTCTGTTAATTCATCTCACAGAGTTACATCTTTCCTTCAGAAGCCTTTCGCCTAAGGCTGTTCTTGTGGAATTGGCAAAGGGATATTTGGAAGCCCATAGAGGGCTATGGTGAAAAGAAATATCTTCCGTTCAAAACTGGAAAGAAGCTTTCTGAGAAACTGCTCTGTGTTCTGTTAATTCATCTCACAGTGTTACATCTTTCCTTCAAGAAGCCTTTCGCTAAGCTGTTCTTGTGGAATTGGCAAAGGATATTTGGAAGCCCATAGAGGGCTATGGTGAAAAAGGAAATATCTTCCGTTCAAAACTGGAAAGAAGCTTTCTGAGAAACTGCTCTGTGTTCTGTTAATTCATCTCACAGAGTTACATCTTTCCCTTCAAAAAGCCTTTCGCTAAGGCTGTTCTTGTGGAATTGGCAAAGGGATATTTGGAAGCCCATAGAGGCTATGGTGAAAAAGGAAATATCTTCCGTTCAAAACTGGAAAAAGCTTTCTGAGAAACTGCTCTGTGTTCTGTTAATTCATCTCACAGAGTTACATCTTTCCTTCAAGAAGCCTTTTCGCTGGCTGTTCTTGTGGAATTAGCAAAGGATATTTGGAAGCCCATAGGGCTATGGTGAAAAAGGAAATATCTTCCGTTCAAAACTGGAAAGAAGCTTTCTGAAACTGCTCTGTGTTCTGTTAATTCATCTCACAGAGTTACATCTTTCCTTCAAGAAGCCTTTCGCTAAGGCTGTTCTTGTGGAATTAGCAAGGATATTTGGAAGCCCATAGAGGGCTATGGTGAAAAAAATATCTTCCGTTCAAAACTGGAAAGAAGCTTTCTGAGAAACTGCTCTGTGTTCTGTTAATTCATCTCACAGAGTTACATCTTTCCCTTCAAAGCCTTTCGCTAAGGCTGTTCTTGTGGAATTGGCACAGGGATATTTGGAAGCCCATAGGGCTATGGTGAAAAAGGAAATATCTTCCGTTCAAAACTGGAAAGAATCTTTCTGAGAAACTGCTCTGTGTTCTGTTAATTCATCTCACAGAGTTACATCTTTCCTTCAGGAAGCCTTTCGCTAAGGCTGTTCTTGTGGAATTAGCAAAGGATATTTGGAAGCACATAGTGGGCTATGGTGAAAAAGGAAATATCTTCGTTCAAAACTGGAAGAAGCTTTCTGAGAAACTGCTCTGTGTTCTGTTAATTCATCTCACAGAGTTACATCTTTCCCTTCAAAGCCTTTCGCTAATGCTGTTCTTGTGGAATTGGCAAAGGATATTTGGAAGCCCATAGAGGGCTATGGTGAAAAAGGAAATATCTTCCGTTCAAAACTGGAAAAAGCTTTCTGAGAAACTGCTCTGTGTTCTGTTAATTCATCTCACAGAGTTACATCTTTCCTTCAAAAGCCTTTCGCTATGGCTGTTCTTGTGGAATTGGCAAGGATATTTGGAAGCCCATACAGGGCTATGGTGAAAAAGGAAATATCTTCCGTTCAAAACTGGAAAGAAGCTTTCTGAGAAACTGCTCTGTGTTCTGTTAATTCATCTCACAGTGTTACATCTTTCCTTCAAAAGCCTTTCGCTAAGGCTGTTCTTTGGAATTGGCAAAGATATTTGGAAGCCCATAGAGGCTATGGTGAAAAAGGAAATATCTTCCGTTCAAAACTGGAAAGAAGCTTTCTGAGAAAGTGCTCTGTGTTCTGTTAATTCATCTCACAGTGTTACATCTTTCCCTTCAAGAAGCCTTTCGCTAAGGCTGTTCTTCTGGAATTGGCAAAATATTTGGAAGCCCATAGAGGGCTATGGTGAAAAAGGAACTATCTTCCGTTCAAAACTGGAAAGAAGCTTTCTGAGAAAGTGTTCTGTTCTGTTAATTCATCTCACAGAGTTACATCTTTACCCTTCAGAAGCCTTTCGCTAAGGCTGTTCTTGTGGAATTGGCAAAGTGATAATTCGAAACCCATAGAGGGCTATGGTGAAAAAGGAAGTATCTTCCGTTCAAAACTGGAAAGAAGCTTTCTGAGAAACTGCTCTGTGTTTTCCGATAATTCATCTCACAGAGATACATCGTTGCCTTCAAGAAGCCTTTCGCTATGGCTGTTCTTGTGGAATTGGCACAGGGATATTTGGAAGCCCATAGAGGGCTATGGTGAAGAAGGAAATACTTCCGTTCGAAACTGGAAAGAAGCTTTCTGAGAAACTGCTCTGTGTTCTGTTAATTCATCTCACAGAGTTACATCTTTCCCTTCAAGAAGCCTTTCGCTAACGCTGTTCTTGTGGAATGGGCAAAGGGATATTTGGAAGCCCATAGAGGGCTATGGTGAAAAAGGAAATATCTTCTGTTAAAAACTGGAAAGAAGCTTTCTGAGAAACTGCTCTGTGTTCTGTTAATTCATCTCACAGAGTTACATCTTACCCTTCAAGATGCCTTTCGCTAAGGCTGTTCTTGTGGAATTGGCAAAGGGATATTTCGAAGTCCATAGAGGGCTATGGTGAAAAAGGAAATATCTTCCTCAAAACTGGAAAGAAGCCCTCTGAGAAACTGCTCTGTGTTCTGTTAATTCATCTCACAGAGTTACATCTTTCCTTCAAGAAGCCTTTCGCTAAGACTGTTCTTTTGGAATGGGCAAAGTGATATTTGGAAGCCCATAGAGGGCTATGGTGAAAAAAAATATCTTCCGTTCAAAACTGGAAAGAAACTTTCTGAAACTGCTCTGTGTTCTGTTAATTCATATCACAGAGTTTCATCATTCCCTTCAAGCCTTCGCTAAAAGGCTGTTCTTGTGGAATTGGCAAAGTGATACTTGGAAGCCCATAGACGGCTATGGTGAAGAAGGATATCTTCCGTTCAAAACTGGAAAGAAGCTTTCTGAGAAACTGCTCTGTGTTCTGTTAATTCATCTCACAGGGTTACATCTTTCCTTCAAAGCCTTTCGCTGAGGCTGTTCTTGTGGAATTAGCAAAGTGATATTTGGAAGCCCTTAGAGGGTTATGGTGAAAAGGAAATATCTTCCGTTCAAAACTGGAAGAAGCTTTCTGAGAAACTGCTCTGTGTTCTGTTAATTCATCTCACAGAGTTACATCTTTCCTTCAAGAAGCCTTTCCCAAGGCTGTTCTTGTGGAATTGTCAAAGGGATATTTGGAAGCCCATAGAGGGCTATGGTGAAAAAGGAAATATCTTCCGTTCAAAACTGGAAAGAAGCTTTCTGAGAAACTGCTCTGTGTTCTGTTAATTCATCTCACAGAGTTACATCATTCCCTTCAAGAAGCCTTTCGCTAAGGCTGTTCTTGTGGAATTGGCACAGGGATATTTGGAAGCCCATAGAGGGCTATGGTGAAGAAGGAAATACTTCCGTACGAAACTGGAAAGAAGCTTTCTGAGAAACTGCTCTGTGTTCTGTTAATTCATCTCACAGAGTTACATCTTTCCCTTTAGGAAGCCTTTCGCTAAGGCTGTTCTTGTGGAATTGGAAAAGGGATATTTGGAAGCCCATAGAGGGCTATGGTGAAAAAGGAAATATCTTCCGTTCAAAACTGGAAAGAAGCTTTCTGGGAAACTGCTCTGTGTTCTGTTAATGCATCTCACAGAGTTACATCTTTCCCTTCAAGAAGCCTTTCGCTATGGCTGTTCTTGTGGAATTGGCAAAGGGATATTTGGAAGCCCATACAGGGCTATGGTGAAAAAGGAAATATCTTCCGTTCAAAACTGGAAAGAAGCTTTCTGAGAAACTGCTCTGTGTTCTGTTAATTCATCTCACAGAGTTACATCGTTCCCTTCAAGAAGCCTTTCGCTAAGGCAGTTCTTTTGGAATTGGCAAAGGGATATTTGGAAGCCCAGAGAGGGCTATGGTGAAAAAGGAAATATCTTCCGTTCAAAACTGGAAAGAAGCTTTCTGAGAAACTGCTCTGTGTTCTGTTAATTCATCTCACAGTGTTACATCTTTCCCTTCAAGAAGCCTTTCGCTAAGGCTGTTCTTCTGGAATTGGCAAAGTAATATTTGGAAGCCCATAGAGGGCTATGGTGAAAAAGGAACTATCTTCCGTTCAAAACTGGAAAGAAGCTTTCTGAGAAAGTGCTCCCTGTTCTGTTAATTCGTCTCACAGAGTTACATCTTACCCTTCAAGAAGCCTTTCGCTAAGGCTGTTCTTGTGGAATTGGCACAGGGATATTTAGAACCCCATAAAGGGCTATGGTGAAAAAGAAAGTATCTTCCGTTCAAAACTGGAGAGAAGCTTTCTGAGAAACTGATCTGTGTTCTGTTAATTCATCTCACAGAGTTACATCTTTCCGTTCAGGAAGCCTTTCGCTAAGGCTGTTCATGTGGAACTGGCAAAGTGATATTTGGAAGCCCATAGAGGGCTATGGTGAAAAAGGAACTATCTTCCGTTCAAAACTGGAAAGAAGCTTTCTGAGAAACTGCTCTATGTTCTGTTAATTCATCTCGCAGAGTTACATCTTTCCCTTCAAGAAGCCTTTCGCTAAGGCTGTTCTTGTGGAATTGGCAAAGAGATATTTGGAAGCCCATAGAGGGCTATGGTGATAAAGGAAATATCTTCCGTTCAAAACTAGAAAGAAGCATTCTGAGAAACTGCACTGTGTTCTGTTAATTCATCTCACAGAGTTACATCTTTCCCTTCAAGAAGCCTTTTGCTAAGGCTGTTCTTGTGGAATTGGCAAAGTGATATTTGGAAGCCCTTAGAGGGCTATGGTGAAAAAGGAAATATCTTCCGTTCAAAACTGGAAGGAAGCTTTCTGAGAAACTGCTCTGTGTTCTGTTAATTCACCTCACAGAGTTACATCTTTCCCTTCATGAAGCCTTTCGCTAAGGCGGTTCTTGTGGAATTGGCAAAGTGATATTTGGAAGCCTGTAGAGGGCTATGGTGAAAAAGGAAATATCTTCCGTTCAAAACTGGTAATTAGCTTTCTGAGAAACTGCTCTGTGTTCTGTTAATTCATCTCACAGAGTTACATCTTTCCCTTCAAGAAGCCTTTCGCTAAGGCTGTTCTTGTGGAATTGGCAAAGTGATAATTCGAAGCCCATAGAGGGCTATGGTGAAAAAGGAAGTATCTTCCGTTCAAAACTGGAAAGAAGCTTTCTGAGAAACTGCTCTGTGTTCCGTTAATTCATCTCACAGAGTTACATCGTTCCCTTCAAGAAGCCTTTCGCTAAGGCTGTTCTTGTGGAATGGGCAATGTGATATTTGGAAGCCCATAGAGGGCTATGGTGAAAAAGGAAATATCTTCTGTTCAAAACTGGAAAGAAGCTTTCTGAGAAACTGCTCTGTGTTCTGTTAATTCATCTCACAGAGTTACATCTTTCCCTACAAGAAGCCTTTCGCTAAGGCTGTTCTTGTGGAATTGGCAAAGGGATATTTGGAAGTCCATAGAGGGCTATGGTGAAAAAGGAAATATCTTCTGCTCAAAACTGGAAAAAAGCCCTCTGAGAAACTGCTCTGTGTTCTGTTAATTCATCTCACAGAGTTACATCTTTCCCTCCAAGAAGCCTTTCGCTAAGACTGTTCTTTTGGAATTGGCAAAGTGATATTTGGAAGCTCATAGAGGGCTATGGTAAAAAAGGAAATATCTTCCGTTCAAAACTGGAAAGAAACTTTCTGAGAAACTGCTCTGTGTTCTGTTAATTCATATCACAGAGTTTCATCATTCCCTTCAAGAAGCCTTTCGCTAAGGCTGTTCTTGTGGAATTGGCAAAGTGATACTTGGACCCCCATAGACGGCTATGGTGAAGAAGGAGATATCTTCCGTTCAAAACTGGAAAGAAGCTTTCTGAGAAACTGCTCTGTGTTCTGTTAATTCATCTCACAGAGTTACATCTTTCCCTTCAAGAAGCCTTTCGCTAAGGCTGTTCTTGTGGAATTAGCAAAGTGATATTTGGAAGCCCTTAGAGGGCTATGGTGAAAAAGGAAATATCTTCCGTTCAAAACTGGAAGGAAGCTTTCTGAGAAACTGCTCTGTGTTCTGTTAATTCATCTCACAGAGTTACATCTTTCCCTTCAAGAAGCCTTTCGCTAAGGCTGTTCTTGTGGAATTGTCAAAGGGATATTTGGAAGCCCATAGAGGGCTATGGTGAAAACAGAAATACCTTCCGTTCAAAACTGGAAAGAAGCTTTCTGAGAAACTGCTCTGTGTTCTGTTAATTCATCTCACAGAGTTACATCTTTCCCTTCAAGAAGCCTTTCGCTAAGGCTGTTCTTGTGGAATTGGCACAGGGATATTTGGAAGCCCATAGAGGGCTATGGTGAAGAAGGAAATATCTTCCGTTCAAAACTGGAAAGAAGCTTTCTGAGAAACTGCTCTGTGTTCTGTTAATTCATCTCACAGAGTTACATCTTTCCCTTCAAGAAGCCTTTCGCTAAGGCTGTTCTTGTGGAATTGGCAAAGGATATTTGGAAGCCCATGAGGGCTATGGTGAAAAAGGAAATATCTTCCGTTCAAAATTGGAAAGAAGCTTTCTGAGAAACTGCTCTGTGTTCTGTTAATTCATCTCACAGAGTTACATCTTTCCTTCAAAGCCTTTCGCTAAGGCTGTTCTTGTGGAATTGGCAAAGGGATATTTGGAATCCCATAGAGGGCTATGGTGAAAAAGGAAATATCTTCCGTTCAAAACTGGAAAGAAGCTTTCTGAGAAACTGCTCTGTGTTCTGTTAATTCATCTCACAGAGTTACATCTTTGCCTTCAAAAAGCCTTTCGCTAAGGCTGTTCTTTTGGAATTGGCAAAGTGATATTTGGAAGCTCATAGAGGGCTATGGTGAAAAAGGAAATATCTTCCGTTCAAAACTGGAAAGAAGCTTTCTGAGAAACTGCTCTGTGTTCTGTTAATTCATCTCACAGAGTTACATCTTTCCCTTCAGGAATCCTTTCGCTAAGGCTGTTCTTGTGGAATTGGCAAAGTTATATTCGGAAGCCCATAGAGGGCTATGGTGAAAAAGGAAATATCTTCCGTTCAAAACTGGTAGAAGCTTTCTGAGAAACTGCTCTGTGTTCTGTTAATTCATCTCACAGAGTTTCATCTTTCCCTTCAAGAAGCCTTTCGCTAAGGCTGTTCTTGTGGAATTTTCAAAGTGGTATTTGGAAGCCCATAGAGGGCTATGGTGAAAAACGAAGTATCTTCCGTTCAAAACTGGAAAGAATCTTTCTGAGAAACTGCTCTGTGTTCTGTTAATTCATCTCACCGAGTTACATCTTTCCCTTCAGGAAGCCTTTCGCTAAGGCTGTTCTTGTGGAATTGGCAAAGGGATATTTGGAAGCCCATAGATTGTTATGGTGAAGAAGGAAATATCTTCCGTTAAAAACTGGAAAGAAGCTTTCTGAGAAACTGCTCTGTGTTCTGTTAATTCATCTCACAGAGTTACATCTTTCCCTTCAGAAAGCCTTTCGCTAACGCTGTTCTTGTGGAATTGGCAAAGTGATATTTGGAAGCCCATAGAGGGCTATGGTGAAAAAGGAAATATCTTCCGTTCAAAACTGGAAAGAAGCGTTCTGAGAAACTGCTCTGTGTTCTGATAATGCATCACACAGAGTTACATCTTTCCCTTCAAGAGGCCTTTCGCAAAATCTGTGCTTGTGGAAATGGCAAAAGGATATTTGAAAGCCCATAGAGGGCTATGGGGAAAAAGGAAATATCTTCCTTTCAAAACTGGAAAGAAGCTTTCTGAGAAACTGCTCTGTGTTCTGTTAATTCATCTCACAGAGTTACATCTTTCCCTTCAAGAAGCCTTTCGCTAACGCTGTTCTTGTGGAATTGGCAAAGTGATATTTGGAAGCCCATAGAGGGCTATGGTGAAAAAGGAAATATTTTACATTCAAAACTGGAAAGAAGCTTTCTGAGAAACTGCTCTGTGTTCTGTTAATTCATCTCACAGAGTTACATCTTTCCCTTCAAGAAGCCTTTCTCTAAGGCAGTTTTTGTGGAATTTGCAAAGAGAGATTTGGAAGCCCATAGTGGGCTATTGTAAAAAAGGAAATATCTTCCGTTCAAAACTAGAAAGAAGCTTTCTGAGAAACTGCTCTCTGTTCTGTTAATTCATTTCACAGAGTTGCATCTTTCCCTTCAAGAAGCCTTTCGCTAAGGCTGTTCTTGTGGAATTGGCAAAGGGATATTTGGAAGCCCATAGAGGGCTATGGTGAAAAAGGAAATATCTTCCGTTCAAAACTGGAAAGAAGCTTTCTGAGAAACTGCTCTGTGTTCTGTTAATTCATCTCACAGAGTTACATCTTTCCCTTCAAGAAACCTTTCGCTAAGGCTGTTCTTGTGGAATTGGCAAAGGGATATTTGGAAGCCCATAGAGGGCTATGTTGAAAAAGGAAATATCTTCGGTTCAAAACTGGAAAGAAGCTTTCTGAGAAACTGCTCTGTGTTCTGTTAATTCGTCTCACAGAGTTACATCTTTACCTTCAAGTAGCCTTTCGCTAAGGCTGTTCTTGTGGAATTGGCAAAGGGATATTTGGAAGCCCATAGAGGGCTATGGTGAAAAAGGAAATATCTTCCGCTAAAAACTGGAAAGAAGCTTTCCGAGAAATTGCTCTGTGTTCTGTTAATTCATCTCACCGAGTTACATCTTTCCCTTCAAGAAGCCTTTCGCTACGGCTGTTCTTGTGGAATTGGCAAAGTGATATTTGGAAGCCCATAGAGGGCTATGGTGAAAAACGAAGTATCCTCCGTTCAAAACTGGAAAGAAGGTTTTTAGAAACTGCTCGGTGTTCTGTTAATTCATCTCACAGAGTTACATCTTTCCTTCAAGAGGCCTTTAGATAAGGCTGTTCTTGTGGAATTGGCAAAGGATATTTGGAAGCCCATAGAGGGCTATGGTGAAAAACGAAGTATCCTCCGTTCAAAACTGGAAAGAAGGTTTTTAGAAACTGCTCGGTGTTCTGTTAATTCATCTCACAGAGTTACATCTTTCCCTTCAAGAGGCCTTTAGATAAGGCTGTTCTTGTGGAATTGGCAAAGGGATATTTGAAAGCCCACCGAGGGCTATGGTGAAAAAGGAAATATCTTCCGTTCAAAACTGGAAAGAAGCCTTCTGAGAAACTGCTCTGTGTTCTGTTAATTCATCTCACAGAGTTACATCTTTCCCTTCAAGTAGCCTTTCGCTAAGGCTGTTCTTGTGGAATTGGCAAAGTGATATTTGGAAGCCCTTAGAGGGCTATGGTGAAAAAGGAAATATCTTCCGTTCAAAACTGGAAAGAAGCTTTCTGAGAAACTGCTCTGTGTTCCGTTAATTCATCTCACAGAGTTCCATCTTTCCCTTCAAGATGCCTTTCACTAAGGCTGTTCTTGTGGAATAGGCAAAGGGATATTTGGAAGCCCATAGAGGGCTATTGTGAAAAAGGAAATATCATCCGTTCAAAACTGGAAAGAAGCTTTCTGAGAAACTGCTCTGTGTTCTGTTAATTCATCTCACAGAGTTACATCTTTCCCTCCAGGAATCCATTCGCTAAGGCTGTTCTTGTGGAATTGGAAAGTGATATTTGGAAGCCCATAGAGGGCTATGGTGAAAAAGGAAATATCTTCCGTTCAAAACTGGAAAGAAGCTTTCTGAGAAACTGCTCGGTGTTCTGTTAATTCATCTCACAGAGTTACATCTTTCCCTTCAAGAAGCCTTGCGCTAAGGCTGTTCTTGTGGAATTGGCAAAGGGATATTTGGAAGCCCTAGAGGGCTATGGTGAAGAAGGAATATCTTCCATTAAAAACTGGAAAGAAGCTTTCTGAGAAACTGCTCCGTGTTCTGTTAAGTCATCTCACAGAGTTACATCTTTCGCTTCAGGAAGCCTTTCGCTAAGGCTGTTCTTGTGGAATTGGCAAAGTGATATTTGGAAGCCCATAGAGGGCTATGGTGAAAAAGGAAATATCTTCCGTTCAAAACTGGAAAGAAGCGTTCTGAGAAACTGCTCTGTGTTCTGATAATTCATCTCACAGAGTTACATCTTTCCCTTCAAGAGGCCTTTCGCTAAGGCTGTTCTTGTGGAATTGGCAAAGGGATATTTGGAAGCCCTTAGAGGGCTACGGTGAAAAAGGGAATATCTTCCTTTCAAAACTGGAAGGAAGCTTTCTGAGAAACTGCTCTGTGTTCTGTTAATTCATCTCACAGAGTTACATCTTTCCCTTCAAGAAGCCTTTCGCTAATGCTGTTCTTGTGGAATTGGCAAAGTGATATATGGAAGCCCATAGAGGGCTATCCTGAAAAAGGAAATATCTTCCGTTCAAAACTGGAAAGAAGCATTCTGAGAAACTGCTCTATGTTCCGTTAATTCATCTCACAGGGTTACATCTTTCCCTTCAAGAAGCCTTTCGCTAAGGATGTTCTTGTGAAATTGGCAAAGTGATATTTGGAAGCCCATAGAGGGCTATGGTGAAAAAGGAAATATTTTCCGTTCAAAACTGGAAAGAAGCTTTCTGAGAAACTGCTCTGTGTTCTGTTAATTCATCTCACAGAGTTACAGCTTTCCCTTCAAGAAGCCTTTCGCTAAGGCTGTTCTTGTGGAATTGGCAAAGGGATATTTGGAAGCCCATAGAGGGCTATGGTGAAAAAGGAACTATCTTCCATTCAAAACTGGAAAGAAGATTTCTGAGAAACTGCTCTGTGTTCTGTTAATTCATCTCACAGAGTTACATCTTTCCCTTCAAGAAGCCTTTCGCTAAGGCTGTTCTTGTGGAATTGGCAAAGGGATATTTTTAAGCCCATAGAGGGCTATGGTGAAAAAGGAAATATCTTCCTTGGAAAACTGGAAAGAAGCTTTCTGAGAAACTGCTCGGTGTTCTGTTAATTCATCTCACAGAGTTACATCTTTCCTTCAAAAGCCTTTCGCTAAGGCTGTTCTTGTGGAATTGGCAAGGGATATTTTAAGCCCATAGAGGGCTATGGTGAAAAAGGAAATATCTTCCTTCAAAACTGGAAAGAAGCTTTCTGACTGCTGCTGTGTTCTGTTAATTCATCTCACAGAGTTACATCTTTCCTTCAAAAGCCTTTCGCTAAGGCTGTTCTTGTGGAATTAGCAAAGGATATTTGGAAGCCCATAGAGGGCTATGGTGAAAAAGGAAATATCTTCCGTTCAAAACTGGAAAGAAGCGTCCTCAGAGACGTCATCCCTTAATTGTCCTAGAGAGCAGAGGGGCTCTCAGAG